>SCLG01001788.1:0-12683 GCA_004367875.1 Oikopleura albicans
ATCTACACGCATTTACCTTTGTTTTACACATTTTTATATACAAAGAGAATATTTCATAGTATGAAATTCATACTTTCAGAAAACAAAAATTAGATATTTTTATGGGTCTCACCACCTTTTTTTTTTGAATTATGACATTTCAAAATTAGCCTATGAAAAACCTGGTTTATATTCGTGTTTTATACCATTTTGAAATGTGAATTTTGGCTGGCTTATACTGAAATACACACCAGTAGTATTTGTTTGTTTGTTTGTTTATGTCGGCGCTTCAAGCACCTTTACGAGAAAATCTAAACGATGAAAAACACGGGTCAAAGTTTGAAAAGTGTCGCAAATGAACTTTTCCCAAAACAAAAATATTTCTCTTTTCTAGAACACCAAAACTTTATAAACTCGACAACATGAGAACATGGAGATTTTGCTTGTTTTTTTAACTTATTCCAGAGTCTGGAATCCAGACTGGAATTTCCAGTTATTACTAAATTATTATTCATAACACTCGGAAATTCCGAGTCGGAATATTATATTCCGGAATAAATACAATTGAAATCACCCTGCTCCATGAGTTAAGGAGGGGTCAGTCGATTTGTTTACAAAGTGTACATTTGGGGAAACCGCTATAAAATCCGTTCTACAAAAGCGATTGCATTATTTTTTGTGTTGAATTATAAGAACAAAGGTTCTTCTTCAACACAGATGTGTTTTTATTGTGCTTATTGTCACTACGGAGCGTCCACTAGAACTTGAACTTCGCAAAACCTAAAACAAAGACTCGCCAATCACGTGAAAACTGTTGGTGGTATTGACTTCGTTTTTTTTGTGAAATCTTTCAATTATAATGGCGAAAATTATTATGAAGCGTTTTTTTTTAATTTCAATTTTTGAACAAAAAAAAATTCGAAAAACACAAAACCTAAAAAAAAATTTTAACTTCGTGACCTTGAAATTTAACAAAAGAAAAAAGATATTAAAAATAGCGCTTCATAATAATTTCTGCTACATATTTCTTCATAACAGGCCAAAAAAATTTACTGGATAGCATTAACAGTACTTACGTGATTGACGACAATTCAAAAGAGTTCAACATAAAAATTCACATTTTAGCGAAAACAGTGTGTTATACGTTATAATTCTGAGTAAACTTTGCAACCAAATTACGTTTTACCATATCGTGGAACATTTTAGATTGCCATCATGCACAACTTAGACATTAAAAAACAAGTTAATAATACTTTTTTCTTAAAATGCGTATGAGCAATTTTATAAAATCAAATTTTGANAAAATTATTATGAAGCGTTTTTTTTTAATTTCAATTTTTGAACAGAAAAAAAATTCGAAAAACACTAAACCTAAAAAAAATTTTAACTTCGTGACCTTGAAATTGAACAAAAGAAAAAAGATATTAAAAATAGTGCTTCATAATAATTTCCGCTACATATTTCTTCATAACAGGCCAAAAAAATTTACTCGATAGCATTAAGAAGGGGTCCGTCATGTTGTGTACAAACTAAACCCGAAAATCAGTAAAGCGTATTTCTGTCCTAAATTTATTGTTTTTACTACAGTTCAAGATGTTAGCTAATATTATAAAGCATGACCAAGTTCATTTGGCTACTGAATTCTAGAAATTTCGAGCTTTCAAAATTACGACAAAAATTGAAATCAATANTCGCCCACATCAACCTGCTCGTTGCTGCCCCCTTTCTTGAGCTCAAACTGCACTAGCGGATGTTTGTGCATGATCGAAATCGAATCATACAGTATTTCCTCAAGATTGCTCTGACTAGTATTCAGTTTTCCGTGTTGCTGTGGGGCGTCAAGA
The DNA here is from genome assembly GCA_004367875.1 of Oikopleura albicans. Classification (NCBI taxonomy): domain Eukaryota; kingdom Metazoa; phylum Chordata; class Appendicularia; order Copelata; family Oikopleuridae; genus Oikopleura; species Oikopleura albicans. The sequence continues at coordinate 1,824 of SCLG01001788.1, forward strand.
ACTTCTTGGGTGATTTTAGCTAACATCATAATACGCTGTTGGTCGTCCTAAAATATATTTGAGATTAAATTTGTTAATTTGCTTTTGAAATTTTAAGAGCCAGAAAACAGCACAGGACTAGAGATCCAATATAACCTAACTATCTCCAGAATTCGATTTGGATAAGGTACTTTTTTATAATAATAATTGCCTAAAATTCAAGTTTTGAACACCGCAGTCCAGACTGAGAAATTTATCGTTCGCTTTGGCAAATGTATTCTATCTAATAAGCTTAGCAACTAGAAAATGAACGCATGAACTTATTTCCGAGTGTATTTTGGTATATATTTTTTTAAACGCAAGCGTTTAGATCTTATTTTTGGGAACCGGCTTACCATATTAGTTATGCAATAATCATAAATTTGATGTCGTTTCGTCCGATTATTTTTTCCAGGAAAATTTCCTGGATGTCCAGCATATGCCGCCTGCGTTTGTGTCGATAGCAAGGTATGTTCATTATGACCGTCAATTTCTTGCGCACCAGTTGACAACATCATGATTTCTAGTGATATATAATAAGATTGTGCGTATATTTTTATAAGTGTATTACACAGGGTGCGCAGTTATCTTGCGAACTTCGTCCTTGAAAAGTCGCAAGATAAGCGTTTTTTCGCAAGATAACTGCTCAGTGCATAGCACATAACTATTATAAATCCAGAAAAACGAAATTCTGAAAAGTCGCAAGATAAGCGTACGAGCGGCAATTTTCGCAAGATAACTGCGCACCCTGTGTATTTGCTAATTATCCCCCCCAAAAAAAAAACACATGAAAATTAATCTCCAGAAAGATGTTATTTTATCCCCGAAACATTTTTCAGCCTTATTGATTTGATATTGGATTTTCTACTCAATTTTCCCAAATTAAAAATAACCATATTATTATGATTGTCTTACCAGTGAACTGTTGATAAAATAATTTTGGTGTACGCGGTAATAGAACATGCTTGAGACAAAACGATGCTTTCTCGGCAACTATTTTTCGAGCTGGATCCTGATTTGCAGCTTGTATCAGCATTCGTGTTAATATGGATGGTCTCTGAAAGGCATTTTAGGTTCCTTAAAACGGACATCCAGAGTATTGCAAAAATTGCACTGTACATTAACAAAGTGAAGACTGTTTTATGATGTACTAAAATTCCTATTTCAAGTATGATATACAGGGGAGCGCCAAGTAAGGGTAGGAAGTTCCTACTAGGAACGCCAGGTAAGGGTAGGTTTCATTTCGTGAAATAATAGCTGTCTATAAAGTCATTTTCGCAAGTAACCGCCGAGAAAATTTAGGATAAAATTATAATATTACTAAGTAGGAGAGAAGTAAGGAGAAATCGTGTATCATTGATTACTCTATTTTTGATTTACCGGTAACAAACATAAAATGTCGATGTCTCCCATACCGACAATACTTCGAATATATCGCTTCTTGGAGGCCGAAATTAAAATTAAAGTAATCCTATTATTTTATCAAAAATTGCATTGGCTTCTACTTGCAAAAAAGGTTTATCAACAGCTATTATGATGTCATAAACAGCTAGTGGGGTATTTTAAGGAGTTTTGGCGATCATAGAAAAGTGGGCAGCCTGTATATAAAATACCTTTCATCTTATCATGATCTAATCGGAGTGGCCATAGTAATTTTAGTACAACCTGAAACACTTACCTACATATGTAGTATAAATTAAATTTAGATTCGACAAAACTTAATCAACTGTCAGCCACTTACCAATTTTACGAAGTCTTTTTTCAACAGATTTGTTAGATGATGCAGGGCAGCACAGCGCACACTAATCGTCTTATCATCCAACGTTGCCGAAATGACCTCGAGAAACTTATCGACCAATTGCGTCTTCACTTGACACAAATCTGCTAATGACGACAAAGCTATTTTGCGCGTAGCTGCGTTGGTACCATTTTTAAGCTCATGTCCAATAAAAGGTACAACAAATTCGGCCATATCCTGTGACACAATACATACACGACATTGTATATGTAAAAATGCCTTAATCATCGCAGTCGGAAGCTGTTCGCCGTCATTCTTCTTGCAAAAGTAAACGCCTAATAGGACATGACTAAAGGCGTCAACGTCCGATGCATTTGCAAGATCCAGAAATGCAGAGAATATCACTCCACGAACTACGATTTCTTGCCATCTCCGCTCATATTCTGAAAGTCACATTTTATGAAAAATTACTTATTTNCCTAAACTTAACAAAATGCCTCGAACTTAACAAAATGCCCGGAACTTAACACCTTCTTTCCGCAAATATTTTGTTAAGTTGCGTAGCCATGTGGTGTATAACCTTACCAATTTTGAAGGAAACAATTTCCGCCAATTTTCGACAGGATTTTTCGGACTTTTGATCCACAAGTATTATAATCTCGATTTTTTTATCTCAATTGTCAAATGTTTTTTTGTATCATTTTTTATTTTTCATCTTTCATGATGAATTATTAAGGACCGGTCAGTCATTTTGTGTACAAACTGACTCCGAAAACCAGTAAAGTCCATTTTTGTCACACATTTGATGTTTTTATTACAATTTAAGGTGTTGTCTATTGTTATCAAGTAAGGTCAAGTTTATTCGACCATCAAATTCTAGAAATTTTGACGTTTGGAAATTCCGATAAAAATTTGAATTTACAAAATTGCTCATACAAATTTTAAGAAATAAATACGATTAACTCGTTTTTAAATGTCTCATTTGTTCATAATGGTAATCTACAATGTTCCACGATATGGTCAAACGTAATTTGGGTGCAAAGTTCACTCAGAATGATAACGTATAAGACACTTTTTTCGCTAAAGTGTGGATTTTTTTGTTGACCTTTTTTGAATTGTCGTCAATCACGGAAGTACTGTTAATGCTATCGATGAACTGTTTTCGGCCTATTATGAAGAAATATGTAGCGGAAATTATTATGAAGCGTTTTTTTTAAGGAGGTATCAGTCGATTTGTTTACAAAGTGTACATTCGGGGAAACCGCCATAAAATCCGTTCTACAAAAGCGATTGTATTATTTTTTGTGTTGTATTATAAGAACAAAGGTTCTATTTCAACACCGATGTATTTTTATTTTCGTTATGGTCACTACNCGAAATCAAACTTCCACTGAACAAATACAGTTAATCGTCAATTGTTAAAATATAACCACACTAGTTATCTACCCGGAATTCCTTTCTCTGGCCGGTATTTTCAGCAATAATTTTCCAGAAACCCCTATTTTTATATTTTTCCACACAATTCACGACGACCAATTTCCAGGCCTCCGCTTCATTTACCGAATTTTTCTAAAATTTGTTTCTAGAATGTACACTTTGTAAACAACATGACTGACTTAAAGATCTTTTTTCTTTTGTTCGATTTCAAGGTCACAAAGTTAAAAAAATTTTTTACGTTTAGTGTTTTTCGAATTTTTTTTTTGTTCAAATATTAAAATTTGAAACAAACGCTTCATAATAATTTTCTTCCTTGTAATTAAAAGATTTCACAAAAAAAAAACGAAGTCAATACCACCAACAGTTTTCACGTGATTGGCGGTTCTTTGTTTTAGCTTTTGCGAAGTTCAAGTTCTAGTGGACGCTCCGTAGTGACAATAAGGAAAATAAAAATACATCTGTGTTGAAGTAGAACCTGTGTTCTTATNATACAACACAAAAATTAATGCGATCGCTTTTGTAGAACGGATTTTATAGCGGTTTCCCCGAATGCACACTTTGTAAACAAATCGACTGACCCCTCCTTAATAGAAATAAACGAACATATAATACGTCTCAACACCTTTTTAGGTAATTGTTGACACTTTTTAATTCATTAAATTAGATTACCGTCATACCTGTTCTAGGTTAGGCTTACTAGAAGTGATGTCCGTAGTTATTATTCCATTTTGCCGCACAACGGATGACCTTTCAATCCCATCGTATAGTATTATTGATTTGGTTTTTTCCAAAATTATTTCCCAGGTACTTTGCGGGTCACTACTGGAATAATCAAATGGCGACAATAAGATTGTAATCTTATCATTTGTCATGGAATTTGTATTTCTAACAGAAAATTTAACTCCTTTTGAGATGGAGCTGTAGAGTAGATTCCAAATTTTTTAACATCGTAACAAAACACCAATCCCTGATGTAATGTCACGGCATGGATGCTTAACATTTACTTTTACCGTATGGGGACTCTCAGACTGTGAGGATTTGAGCAATTTTCCTATGATTTGTAATGTATTATTTGGAATCGAGGCTATAGGACTGTAATACTGGTCCAATTTCGGCGTAGTTCGAAGATGACGTTTCATATTTTTCGGTTATACCGCCTGGAAAAGCCTCCAGGGAAATATGATGAATTCTAGACACCGCACGAAAGTCAAGCTTATTGGATGCCATCATTCGAACATCTTCGAAAATGCGTGGATCATTATTTGTCACGGTCGAAATCAATGCGCCATCAAGTGACACCTGCAGTTCGTAGTGTCCGTCGTTGGTCCGAAATTGCCCAACTTCCACCAGGTTCCAGTCGTTCATTGAAAGAGACTTATTTGTATTAATAGCAAAATCAGCAAGTCCGTTCACTGATGCTTTTATGATCAACTTTACCAGGCTTAAAAATGATGTTCCGGTTTTACGGGCATACTGGTGTGGGTCGTCAGTTTGTCACCGAGATGGACGCGGGTCTTACAATAGATAAGACCAAGTACTGTTTCAAACCTACAAGCAAAATTTTCTCGGTGACACATTTTTCCCACTTCAGTATCAAAAAAGTGGGTGTGTTTCTCACTTATTTTTATTTGTTCTACCGGTATGAGCACAGCTTGAGCTAGGCAAAATCAAAATCCACACTCCAAAAACTGGTTGAACTCGTTTCAAAAGCCCTAACTCTGTTCCACTGGGATTCAAAAATACAGAAGGAGTATTGAATCCGTATTCGGCCTCGTTCTCGCGATTTATACCAAGATGAAGAATATTTCCCATCCGAGAAGAAACCCCAATCGGTTTAATAAAAAACGATAGGTGCCATTGCTTGGGAAGAATCGCATCTTGACAGATATCCATGTTATCGAAAATTTCATCGCTACATAAGTCCAATTTTCTATCTCGTCTCACTAGCATTCCCACATCTAGATTTTTCAAGTTTATTTTTACGCACGATTTTTGAAACGTAAGCCAAAAAAAAACTGCTGGTTTTGGCACTAGAGCGCAAAAAGGTACTAGAAAATTTCTTGAAATTCGAGTGTACTATATGGATTGCTCCGACTAAGCACCTTTTCTGTTCTCTAGCGCCAAAACTAGCAGTTTTTTATGGTTATTTTCATGGTGGGATTCAGGAGGAACAACTATGACGTATAAGATGGTTTTTAGAAAGTCTAAAATATCACATTAGTTTTAAGAGGATACCTGCATCGACGCATTCCAACCCATTTTTTTCAAGAATATAACCCGGATTACACATGCAGAAGTAGGATTCTTCGCTGTTCGGTTCGCAAATTTGACCGCATCCACCATTATTTACATCACATGGTTCCGCTACACATAAAAATTTAATGCATTAAGTGGTAAACACTGCAATGTACCTTCAGGTCCATAAAAAATAAAAGGTAGTTCGGACAAATGGTCACGAAAAAAAAACCGTTAATGATTACTTTCGCGACTACATCATTTGGTCGCGGATTGTTATTCTAAATATATTTTCGCGACCATGGTGTTTTGGGTGAGGTTTCGCGACCACCGTATTTAAGTAGAAAAAATGGTCGCGAAACCATATTTTGAAAAACAATTCACGACCAAATGGTATGGTCGCTGAAGTACTCATAAATGGGTTTTTCGTGTCCACGAAAGTACCCTTCACCGTTGGGACTGTTGGTTAAAAATTGTACCTGATTTGGTGATGATAGTACTATTTGGCGGAAGTTCGCCTTCTAGTTCCCCGTTCGCAATTGCCTCCTGCATAGTCTTGTCAAGGTGGTAGCCGAATTGATAGATTCCGAAATTCGTAAATAACCAACAACTTATTTCACAACTTCCAAATTGTACCAATTCGGCAACCACCCTGGTCAATAACCCTCAGCAGAGTCTCTTCCATATCCCAGACGTCATCGTGCTCACCGGCATCAACAGTGAAATGCACAATAGCTTTTATAACGGATCAATTTACTTTACTTAACAATTATGCGCATCTGCTAGCTACCCAATTTGCTCCAGCGCGCCAAACAATGAACGGATTTTTTTTTTATTATTACACTCCCTGAGGGTTTATCTGCCCGGGGTTTATCTGCCCAAAAAGGCCCGATGGATAATTTATCTGCCCAGTTTTTGAGGAAAGTTTTCCAGGAATCCCGCCCACACTTGACGGTTTATCTGCCCACTGAGTCATTTTTAGGACCTTCATCGTATAATTTCAAAATGTCTTTTTTTGTATCAACGGATAAGTGGCAAATAAACTTTTTCTTGTTTGTCCTTTTGTAATTAAACTTTCAACAAGAACAAGATATACAGTTTATGCACCGAAATTTGATACAAATTTAGAACAAGCCCGACCGTCGGTTTATCTGCCCAAAAATATCACAGCAAAGTTTGCCGCCTACACCTGCGGGTTTATCTGCTCAATTTTGGTTTATCTGCCCAGTTTTCAGGTCGTAAAATGGGCAGATAAACTCTCAAGGAGTGTATTTTATTTTGAAGTCCTGTTCTTCTTCTCTTACTGGGGTGATTTTTAACCTTAACCCTCGTCCTTCACGGACTCAAAGTAAAAACAATTTTCTAAAAAAAATTTTTTCTTCCATATAAAAACGTAATTTTTTTTTTTGATTTCAAAACCATTGTCCGTTTTTTATTATGACAAGCCGTTTTCTTTTTACTTAGAAATAAAGTGAAAATGGGTAGCTAGCTACCCAATATGCACATGACTGTTAAGAGTAATATTCTGGATTATAGCGGTTTCCACATGAGGGCAACTTTAGTTAATTGCCTCAAGTAACAATGTCAGGGCCCTTTTTATCAAAAAATGTGTCTATTATTTGGAGGCCTCTGTATAATTTCAGAAATCAAAGTTGACAAGAAAGCCTTCCAGAGTTCTAGTTTAGTTTAATCCGTGGCTATAACTACATCCAACTCGTCCGTATAATCAGCGTCACTACTCTCATTTTCATTTCGGGTGTCTTTACATAGGTTCGGTACAAAATAACGGTATACCGACTATTCGACCATCCAGTATGTGAACGGTGAAAATACAGTTTAGAGAAACATTTTAAATAAAAAAAAATTTAAACACGTATGAAACAGTCAAATATAAAACGCGGAAAATATCTTTTTGTACAAACTTGATAATAAAATCTTAGCAAATTACATATGGATTTTGCGAAAATTGTGAAATATTTAATTTGTTCAGAAGAAGGGTCACCGAGTATATGAATCATAGTGCCTAAAATCTGTCAAAAAACGGGATTTTTTTTAAGGAAAAAGGCTGTTAAGAAAAAAGCGATGTATTTTTTGTCAAAAAGGGACATGTGTCCCTTATGGGCAAACGATCTCTTATCGGCCAGGGATCCTTTACGGGCCGCCTTTTTGAACCCTCAGGGTGGTCCATAAGGGACCTGGGACTGTACTCAAAATAAAAACGGATTGAGTCAATATTATTTGCTTGGATGTTAATTGTTTTTGTCTCAATAATTGTTTTACTTTTGCAGAATGTGGCAAACCTTGCTTCGGAGCGTTTTCGGCGGCCTTCGGTGGAACATCTGGTGATATCTTCTTTTGCTGTTAACTCCCAATGAGTGCGAGTAAAATCTCGATAGTTTCTACAGTCGGTACTGGCAGCGACGGTTATATCTTGTGAGCCATTCTGATTCTTTTTAATGAATTCGTAGACTTTGGTTAGTATATTTCCCAATCTTTTTTAGGGATAGTTTATATGTATATCAATTCACAATGACTTGGAAACAAAGTATCACATATTTTATGAAAATCAGTCGGCAGTTAATCTATTACAGTCCCAACCGTCCAGTTGTGCAACTTGCGTTTCCAAAAAATATGTACAGTTAGGCAGTCGTGCGCAACTGAGCAGTCGCTAATCATAGTACATTTACACCACCTAACCATTTGACTTAACACATTTTTTCACGAAAAAAAGTGTAAATTCATTTGCAAATTGTTAAGTCAAATGCAAACTGTAAAGCCACATGGGTAGTGCTTTAAGGTGCTAATAGGTTAAAACCCTGGAAAACTTGAAAGTTTAAAAAAATGATATAAAACAATATAATGAACGAAAAAATCCGAAAATTAGTTATACACCGCGTGAGGGGATCGGGTCAACTCAATTATATTTGAGTTTCCCGGAAAACTCAAATATATTTTAGTTCTCGAAAAATTCAAATATATTTCAACTCAGATATATTTGAGTTTGCCGGAAAACTCAAATATATTTGAGTTTCTCGGAATTTCAAATATATTTGAGTTTCTCGAAAAACCCAAATATATTTGAGTTTCTCGAAAAACTCAAATATATTTTTTTTTTATTTTAGATTTTTTTTATGAATAGACTCAATAGTAAACTCAATTACATACCGTAGGACAGGTCTCGTTTATATATATGTATATTAAAAAGGTTAGGGTCAGAGTTAGGCGCATACCGTCCTAGGGACACAGTCCTGAACCCGTGAGGTCTCGCAGAAAATTTAAATTAGGGTTACGGCGTCCGAAGGGCTCCTAACCCTAGATTAAATCTTCGAGTGCCTCACCATGCCGCCCTAGGGACAAAGTAACCGTACACGATATACAGTAATTCATATACCTATAATAATAAGGTTAGGGTTAGAGTTAGGCGCATACCGTCCTAGGGACACAGTCCTGAACCCGTGAGGCCTTGTAGAAAATTCAAATTAGAGTTAGAAGCCGCCGCAGGGTGGCTAACCCGAGATTGAATTAAAATATAGTATAATATAGTATATGTATAAAATCTCTCGGGATGGTAAATTTGAAAAAAAAGCGAATAATGTTTTTGATATGAAAAACACAATCTAGAGAAAATAAGAAAGTTTATTTATCAAATACACCCCAGTTTCTCCAGACACTCAAATATACCCGCGTTGGTCAGAAAACTCAAATATTTACAAATATAAACTCAATACAAGGGGGTCGCGATCAAATTTGGACGTAATATTCTCAATACGTAATATTCTCAAATTTAGCTAGCTCCCTCACACTAGATGTAGTGGGGGAAATGAGAATATTTTTGTCGAGAAAATTACGTCCAAAATTTGGACTCCAAATTTGATCGCGAGTAAATTGAAAAATAAATATGAGTAATATTTTTGATATAAAAAACACAATCTAGAGAAGAAAGAAAGAAATATACAAATTTACACCAGTTCAACGAGAAACTCAAATATATTTGAGTTTTCCGAGAAACTGAAATATATCTGACTTGAAACATATTTGAGTTTTCCGAGAACTCAAATATATTTGAGTTTTCCGGGAAAGTCAAATGCAAACTGTTAAGCCAAATGATGTTAAGTCAAATGGTTAGGTGGTGTATTATGTTTTTGCTTAACTGGTTTGTTAAGCATGTTGATCATGTTAAGCATGTTAAGCATTTCTTGACCCAGTTTTTCAGGTTTAAAATGGTACATTTTGGGTCGATACACAAATTTATTTTGTCGATTACAATTTTTTTTTGATTATATAAAATTAACATTTGAAAGTTTTGGGGGTCTCGTAAATTGGGATCAACTTGAAGGTCGGTACTGTATAATAATAATTAATTAAGGAACATGGCGGTGAATAGGTGATTTACATAAATAGCGTCTCAATTGGGCTCAAGCGTCCATTTTTGGATTTTTTGAGTGAAAAAAGTCCGTAAAGGGAGTAAAGGTGTTATTTATTTTTTGTGGATCCCTGCTCTTCCGCCTTGTCTCACTCTTTCGATAGCTTCATCTAGTTTTCGGAGAAGTCTTTCTTCTTTCCTTTTGAATTCGTCGGAATCTCGATTAAGTAGTTCGTCTTTCCATTTCATCAAAAGTGGGATTGAGGATTTGGCAGTTGCTTGACGTGTCAAATGATATCGACCTAAAATTAGGATTCAAGAAACGCCTAACACTGACGTTCTCAACTACAAAGGGAACTGTGTACCTTAACTGTTTTTGGGAACCCGTAGCCTACGGGCCGTAGGGAGAAAATGCGTGTAAATAAACACGCACTTAAAAAATTCACAATAATTCGCAATAATTAAAAAAAAACTGATATAGCCAAGTTGTAGAGCTCGTCAAACTAAGTCGATCTGATTGTTCAGAAATTGAGTTGAGACACCAGGGCCCCTTTAACAGCTGTTTGAAATCTTCAACCTACGCAAAAAATAACACCGCCAATCGAATTTTCTCGAAAAGTTGAGGGGGGGTCACCAATACCCGTTTTGCCCTACTGGGCCTCCATATGCCTTAAATCGAGGAAAAAAGCAAGTTGCGTGTCTATTTACACGCACTTCCCCCTGGTAGTTAAAGCTCAACCTAACGTGACCATAGACGTTACGGTCCGTCACGTATCCGACTCAAAACTGAAATAAACTAAGACCTTAACAGCAGAAAATACTTTTTAACTACTATGTATAGTTTAAACTCGTGCGCTCCCGACAGTGCCATATGGCACTGTTCTCGTTTATTTAGCTAGTAATTGGAAATCGTGAGTTTTTTGTTTGTCCAGATAAATCTTCGATTAACCGGAAATGTGAAATTCTAATTTGTCGGGAGCGCCACAGGATACTGAAAATAATAATAATAATATCTTCAACTATTCAACCCCTTTGGCTGTTATCGTGGCGCATATTTTACTACATTTTC
>SCLG01001789.1:0-12301 GCA_004367875.1 Oikopleura albicans
TGGTGCACCTCACATACTTTGATTGTCAATTTTATGCACAATAAGAAAAAAATAATTTATATTTCAAAAAACTCGAAAGAAAAATAACGTTGCATTCGTATTTTATAGACGATAATATCGCCTTGATTGCATATATGCACTCCAAAAGCGGTCCCGGGTTAAATTAACAATTACACTTAAAGTAACAGTTTTGTTGTTCCTTTTTTAGGTTTACATTTAGCAAATAGGCGAAACTGTCACTTAAAGCAGGTAGTGCGTAGGCGAAAAAATGACTGTTACTTTAAGCAAGAAGGTGATGTATATGGATTAAATGCCACTTAGGACCCTTAGTTGAATGCGCAAGTATTGTAGTCTCAATTTCTCAACATTTCGACCAGCTCAAATCCTTTGCTGCGTCAAATTCAGAAAATTTCTATGTATACGTGTTTAACAATTGTTTTGAAAATAACGTAAGCATGTTTATTTGACGTATTTGACATTTCTACAGATAACTAGTTTCTAAATATGTGTCTAGTTAACCCGTCAAAATCCTCTCCACGTTCTTAAAAATGTATACATGATTGAAAATATATATTTTGGTTATCATTTTTTGTGACAACTTAACCAATTATAAATGTTCAATCCATAAGCAATAAATTACAAACGTTTATGTTTAGTGCGCGTCGACATATTTGTTTACACTACCCGGTGCTATGCTTTGCGAACAAGAAAATTGGTGTCTGAAGTGGGATTCGAACCCAAGCCCCGAAGAGATTGGAACAACGACGATCGAACACCATTACCTCTGAACAGTACCAAGTGCGCGGTCTTAAGCATCAGTTCTAAATTTGAAAATATAAATATAGTCAGGTCCCTTTAGATGTGCATTTTCGATTTCCGAAAAACGTGCACATCTAGAGGGACATGCACATCTAGAGGGACATGCACATCTAAAGGGACATTGCTCGTCATACACACGGATAATTTGACCGTTTTTCTACAAGAGTTGGTTAAATAACCCTATAAACGTGATATTCGTATTCTGCTGAAAAAAATGCTATCAAAAAAGTCTAAACTCGATACAACTATTATTTGTGGATTCCAAATTAGCATTTTTGTGATAATACGTTTGAGCATGTTTTTTATTTACAATTTATAAAAATACATATTAATTAACGTTTGAAAAAGCTTGTAATCGGAGTTTGTTTTAAAACGCGATATTTTGGGGATAACTGAATTTGAATGGCCAGAATTTGAACGTTTCGTAAACGAAATTCGTTTTTTCCAATTTTTCCGAAAATAATTTTTTCGTAAAAATCGCACATCTAGAGGGACATGCACATCTAAAGGGTGCACATCTAAAGGGACCTGACTGTATCAAGTTATTAAAACCAATGAATAATTGATCGTCGATTTCTCAAAAAATTCTAGTTTTGACTTTTTCTTCATAATTTTTTGTTTCGATATATGTTTTACGAATAAATGAAGGCTTTGTAGTTCAAATTCAATGCTATTTAAGAAGATACAACTGTCTAGCGATATGTTATTACCAGATACATAAGATGAAATTACCTGTTAGATAAGTGCGATAATGATATATCATGATAGATTCTATCTAAGATAGTAATTTAGTATATCTAAAAAACTGTGACATCAACTTGTTTATTTTGTTCAAGTTATGATATACAAAATTTTAATTGAGTGTTTTTCATGACTATCAGTTTAACCCCCAAGCATGACCCGCATCGCTAGCTTGCAAAAAATGAACCTTTCACGTCGGTTGGTTAACCGTCGCAGGGCTCGGCACAATTGGCTCTTTCTTTGGCTCGGCTCGGCTCGGGTTTTGAGAGAAGAAATTTTTTTTGGCTCGGCTCGGCTTGGCCTGTTCTAGCTCAAAAATTCCCTGGCTTGGCTCGGCTCGGCTCGCTCAAGCTCAAAATTTTTCTGGCTTGGCTTGGCTCGGCTCGTTCTAACTCAAAAATTCTTTGGCTCGGCTCGGGCGATCAAAAAATTTTAGTGGCTTGGCTCGGCTCGGGCGAACCAAACCGAGCCAAATTGTCATTTTGGCTCGCTCATGTTGAAATTAGGTCGTTTTTCAACGTCTCAAAAATTACTTTTTAAAGCCAACATTGCAGGAAAACAAAGTTAAATAGTGAAATACCGTTTTTTGCAAGAAATTTAAAAATTATTTTTGTTTGTATTTTTGTGGTCAAATCGATCAAAAAGTGTCCTCGCGAGGGTAATCGGAAGTTTTTATGATTACTTATTTATAAATCATATTGGAAGAGTCATGGATTACAAGTTTGGTTAGGAAATACGTGGAATTGTGACAAACTCTGTATAATACTTTTTCTAAACGAATAACATTTGGTAGATTTTTTCATCACGTTTACCGGTAGGGTGTGCCGAGTGGCGTGGTCGATAAGCTCGAACTATTTATAATTTTCTCCTTATTTTTTTTTGTAAACCGTGCAAGATTCTTTTAATACTACAGTATGTTGACGATTTAACCTCAACGTACAAATATATTTGCATTTGCAAAGAGCAGTATATCTTTAAATCGCATTTTAATTCGCAACGGAAAGATTTTTAAATAAGACGGAGATCAAAACCAACCATGAACTCTAAAACCTTTTTTTTTGCGAGTTGGCGAAAAAAAAATCTTGAGCCATTCAGTCATGAGTTATGACTCATGACTCATGAAGATCAATGATGAATTATTTCATAATTTTGAATCATACCGTACGGTAAATTATGATTTACCGGTAAACTACCCTAGATGGAACATCCGGTAAATTATGATTATTGGTCATAATTTATGACCATCATGATTCATAATTTATGAGTCATAGATTATGACCATAAATAATGACCAATTTTTAAACAGAAAAACGGAAGAATAAATAAAAAATGACCCTTTTCAGACTTTTTGCGCATGGAAAAGTTAATTTTTTTCAACTCTGATAAATGATGCAGTTTGGCCCGTAAATTCCGAGTCTTAAATGAAAAAAGAGACACGCTTTAGCGCTACAGAGCATTTTGTAGGCCAGAAAGATCACACCTTTTTTTAAGAAAAATGGGTATTTCCCACTCTTAAGTAAAATGTATAAAAGGTTAAAGACTTTAACCTAAAGTAGAAAGTTTTTCATAACAATACAAAGTTCTGAAGACAAAGAGCATAGTAATAAAGTTTCTTTGTTTCTGGTTTCTTTAATTCCAGGTGCGAAAAGTACAGTTGGATGTGACCTTCAAGATTCGGGGGTCAAGCTTGATCAAGCTCTAACGACTATCGGGAAAACGAGGATAAATAACCAGATTGTATCAAATCTTTTCATATTTATTTTACTCGGTGTATAACTTTAACATTTTTCCGTCACCTATCACTGAAACTCCGAGATGTCGTAACTGATTACGTAGATCCGCGCTAATTATAACATAAGTATTAAGCAAGTTAACTTAAATTTATAGTACTGAATAAATCATTTATCATAAACAAAAAAGGAACATGTCTTTATAGTTAAAGTTACAATCGTGACCTTTATTAATACACCACCGAACCATCTGAGATAACACTTTTTTTCTGAAAAATTTATTTATTTCAAATGCAAAATGTTATTTCAATTGGTTAGTGTGTAGGTTAAAAGCTTGTATTAATTAAAAAGAGTTATCTCAAATGCAAACTGGTATTTCAAATGGATAGTGCGCAGGCAGAAACTCAAGACCAATTTTACAAAATTTTTACCGAATTTTCGCGGAAAAAACGGTTATAACAAATGCAAACTGTTAAAAAAATGATGTTATCTCAAATGGTTAGATGGTGTAGGTTAAACCTTAAAACCATAAAAAATATATTCCGCATTTCCATGAAACCAAACGACCGGTTTTTCTTATTCAAAAGTCATGACATTGATATACCGCCTGTCTACGGAAGTTAACCCCCGTTAAAGTTAACAAAATTCCAGGACGTTAAAAAAATTCATAAAAGTTAACACGTTTTTCACCCCATCATTTTGTTAACTTTCCTAGACAGGAGGTGTAGTTCTCAATGATTAACCGAAAAAAGTACAAATTTAATTTTAATACACCGCCTGCGGTTTTATCAGGCCACTTCTGCCTTCAAAAAACGGCCTGATAAAACCTAGTAATAACGATAATAATAAAAAAACGTTTTTTCTGCCACTTCACCCAAAACGTGATTATCGAAAATAACAAAAATCCTGCTTATGATCCAAATTCATTTATAATACTCATGCCTGATTAGGAAGTCAAAGTTAAGATCGCATATTTTCGGGTTTACATATACGGTATATGATAAACCGTGTGCTGTACTAGTATTATATAAATAGCTGATAAAAATATATGACGGCGGATAAGATTAGGTAGTACACATTTCTAAAGACAAACTAAACAACGAAATACTTTGGTATCATTAGAAATAAATTATTATACTCTAATTAGCTCGTCTAAAACCGAACGTGTTTCGTGGCGTATGTCAACTAACTAATACCGTTATTTTACTCATATCGTGACACTTCATATCGTGACAAAACTTTCAAATCATCTCAGGTGTTGGCTAGATTATAAAGTTTACCTGTTTTCTCCCACTCCATCATTATGTGTTAACTCCTAGGAACAATATTTGAAAAATTGGCCTATATGATATAGGCTATCTGCCAAAATATATCGCGGAAACGAGCTAGTACGAGAAATCATTGATAATATCTAATCAATTTTGAAGACAAAAAATCATTAATTATTTTAACTTTTTGTAGAGTCAACACTTTCTCATACGGTATAAGTCATACCACTACATAGTTACCACCAAAAGTGTCCCTTCGGAGTTAACATGACAGGGCACTATCGTAGGGAGTTTATTTAATTTATCTAATTTCATACAACCTTGACACTACCAGATTTTAGGGATTTTCTAGCACCGTTGTCTTATCAAAAATTATTTTCCTTATTTACAAATGTAAATGCGATTTCACTTGACAGTAACATTTCTGACATCAGTTCCATCAAATTAAATCAAAATGAAAAACGGTCAAATTTTAAGTAATTTTATCGATCGCTTCATTAGTATGTAAAATGAACCAAAATGAGATTTTAGAGCTCTATATAACAAAATGAATCCGGAGAAGTTAAATCCATTCAACTTAATCGTCATTTTATTAGGTGGCCAAAGTTAATTCGAATTCTAATTTAGTTTAGTCTTTCATAATGTTATTTGGCTAAATCTAAAGCTCAAACTATCGGATAGTTAAATAACTTTTATCCATTTTTTTGGTGACCTTACTGTAAGGTGCTATCATTTATTGTATCAGATGATTTTTAACAAAATTTTTAACTCCCAGGGGGAAGTGTGTGCATATATGCACACGACTTGTTATTTCGTCGATTAAGGCCTATGAAGGCCCCGTATTACGTATTGACTTAAAGTCAATAAGTGTATTACTGACCCCCCTGAACTTTTTGAGAAAATTACATTGACGGTAATTGTTTGCGTAGTTTGGATATTTCAAACAGCTCTCTAGGGGACCCTAGTGGCCCAAATCAATTTCTGAATAGTCAGATTGACGTAGCTTGACGAGCTCCAGTTTTACCAGAATTATTGCAAATTATTGTTAATTTTTAATTGTGTGCATATATGCACACATTTCTTTCTACGGGTTATCAATTCACTCCTTCCCCCTGAGAGGAATTTTTAACAAGAAATTTTTAACTAGGAAACTTTTAACAAGGAATTTTTAAGAAGGAAATTTTTAAGAAGGAATTTTTTTCATACGGGAAACTTCTCAGGTGATTCATTTCTTTTATGAAATATTTTTTAGCACGATTAGTTTTTTATCATATTAAGAAAAACGTGCTAAAATTTCCGTATAAAAAATTTCTGCTCAATTAAAATACGAAACATGTGTAGTCCCAATTGAAAAGTGAACTATTTTAAACCTAAATAGAATAGACAATATAGAACATCTTATCTGTATGTTTTGTGATTTGATTCCGCCACCCATACAGGTGTGTCTACTTAAACTCTCACAGAAAGTACTGTGCAAACGTGTCTTAATACTTTAAAACGCGAAAAATCTCAAATACTTTTCTGAGGTCATCAAGCTGTTAAAAGAATTATTTCTAAGTAGCATCTGAAATATTTAGAAATGAGTTAACCTATGTTTATCACAGCAGATTTTTTCGACAAAAAAACTAAATAACAGCTTTTAACAGAACATTTTAGACTCATTTGTTATCAAGCAAATTGACACGACTTGTTATTCAATTATGTGTTTTCGGAACTTCTCATAAGTAAGTGTTCTTTCTGGAAGAAAATAATTAGTTACCCAATTTAATGAGAAAATAAATATATGACTTATGTTGTTGTTTAGACTTACTGTGGAGTTTGATGACCGGTTGGACAAAATTTGTTAACATTTTGAAAACTGACGAAAGTCGAATTAAATTAAGTGATCCTCTCAAAATTGTGATCAAAAATTGAGATCAAAGATTGTAATCAAAAATTGTGATCAAAAAGTGTGATAAAAAATTGTAATCAAAAACTGTGATCAAAAATTGTGATCGAAACTTGTGATCAAAAATTGTGATCAAAAATCGAGATCGAAAATTGTGATCAAAAATGTGATCGAAGCTCGTGATCAAAAATTGTGATCAAAAATTGTTATCAAAAATTGTGATCGAAAACTGTGATCAAAAAATGTGATCGAAAATTATAATCAAAAATTGTGATCAAAAAGTGGATAAAAATTGTAATCAAAAACTGTGATCAAAAATTGTGATCGAAAGGTGTGATCAAAAATTGTGATCACAAATTGTTATCAAAAATGTAATCAAAAATTGTGATCAAATCTGGTGATCAATAATTGTGATCAAAAATTGTGATCAAAAATGTGATCAAAAATTGTGATTAAAAATTGTGATCAAAAATTGTGATCAAAAATGGTGATCAAAAATTATATTTTACGATTCAACAAAATTTCAAAATTCAAGCTTCCAAACTTCGGAATTTAAAATTCGATACACCACATACAGGTGTAACGGTTTGTAATAACACCATTTAAAATAATTGTTTGTATGTGAAATAACAGCACTTGCTTTTAAAAAACAAAGTGTTATTTAGAAAGGTTAAAATGGTGTTGTTTAATCAAAATTAATTTCAACATTTAAATTTCAAAAAAGGTCGTTGTCGACCTTTGACGAGCGTCGATGATGATGTTATACAAAATTATTAAAAAACAACATAAAATTATATAAAACATTTTACATCAAAAAGTTTATTTAGGTCTCATACTAAATGTACATGAATTTAAAACGCCTTTATATCTCTTAGGTCCTAAGGCTTAGGACTTTGTGAGTACTTTATAAACGTTGAAGTAGCTAAAATTAAACGTTTTTTCATATTTTACAGGATATCGTTAAAATAATCACATAGAATTTTCTGGAATGAAATCTAAATATTACAATAAATATGATCCAAACAAAACTAAACTTCATGGAACATTTCCTCGTTTCGTATATCGCGTCATAACCGGTCGGTACCAATTGGACTACTTATTTTCCGAGCCCCAGGGTGCAGGAGGAAAAAAAAGAAAAAGAAGAGACGCGCTCTTAGCCTATTCTGCGCAGTCCAAAATATAAAAGAAGGGATTATGATACGTAGTATAGGACTTCCTTATAGAGGCAGAATTCGATGCTANAAGCGTATTTACATAAACATGAGGCGTGCTAGAATCTTCTATAGAAGATTCTATCACGCGTCATGTCGGCGCCACAGTGTAAACAAGGCAGTTTACATAATAATATGAATCACAGAGCTCACTATTATAGAGATACTAAATTGTTAGTACCTCTATACCACAGAGTAAAAAAAGCAAAAATGGTAGAAAATACGTAGAAAATATGTAGTTTCGTTTGTATTTCTTTTTTTTCCGTTTAGCTGTAACAGCGGACGAAAGTCAAAAAATATAGATTTTTGTACAAGTTGCTTCTTTTAATGGCGAGATTTCGACTA
Source organism: Oikopleura albicans (assembly GCA_004367875.1). NCBI lineage: Eukaryota > Metazoa > Chordata > Appendicularia > Copelata > Oikopleuridae > Oikopleura > Oikopleura albicans. Next base: position 8,003 of record SCLG01001789.1, read on the forward strand.
GACTGAAATATAAAATAAACTCGAACATTTATAGAATTAACGTAGATTTGATGAAACAATCCAAAACTGTTTTACGTTTTAAAAAATATCAATCCGTTTGGTTATTATTCACGATTAAATCGAACGGCCTATTTATAGTCTGTTTGGCTAAGGAGAGTTAAGGGTTCATTTTTTTTTTTTGCAGATTATCGATGCGAGTCGTGCTTTGGGGTTAAACTAATCATGAAAAAACACTCAATTCAAATTTTGTATATCATTACTTGAACAACATAAACAAGTTGATGTCACCGTTTTTTAGATATACTAAATTACTATCTTAGATAGAATCTATCATGATATATCATTATCGCACTTATCTAACAGGTAATTTCATTTTATGTATCTGGTAGTAATAGCGCGCTAGACAGTTGTATCTTCTTAAATAGCATTGAATTTGAACTACAAAGCCTTCATTTATCCGTAAAACATATATCGAAACAAAAAAATTACGAAGAAAGAGTCAAAACTAGATTTTTTGAGAAATATATATGGTTTTAATAACTTGATATTGATATTTTGAAATTTAGAACTGATGCCTAAGACCGCGCACTTGATAATATTCAGAGGTAATGGCGTTCCAGCGTCGTTGTTCCAATCTCTTCGGGGCTTGGGTTCGAATCCCACATCAGTCACCAATTTTCCTGCTCGCAAAGTATAGCAACGGTTAGTGTAAACAAAAATGTCGACGCGCACTAAACATAAACAATTGTAATTTATTGCTTATGGATTGAACATTTATAATTGGTTAATTTTTCACAAAAAATGCTAACCAAAATATATATTTTGAATCATGTATACATTTTTAAGAACATGGAGGGGATTTTGACGGGTTAACTAGACAAATATTTAGAAACTAGTTATCTGTAGAAATGTCAAATACGTCAAATAAACATGCTAACGTTATTTTCAAAACAATTGTTAAACACGTATACATAGAAATTTTCTGAATTTGACGCGGAAAAGGATTTGAGCTGGTCGAAATGTTGAGAAATTGAGACCTCAATACTTGCGCATTTAACTAAGGGTCCTAAGTGGCATTTAATTCATATACATCACCTTCTTGCTTGAAGTAACAGTCAGTTTTTTCGCCTACGCACTTCCTGCTTTAAGTGACAGTTTCGCCTATTTGCTAAAAGTAAACCTAAAAAGGAAACAAAAGACTGTTACTTTAAGTGTTAATTACTTTAACTGTTAATTTAAGCAGCTAGTGCGTAGGCGAAAAAACTAAATGTTACTTTTAGCAGATAGGTGGTGTGTGTTATTGAAAAATGTTGTAAAAACACCTGATAAGGGGTTAAATGAATGTTTCAGGGATATTCCATGTAAGCAATGGCTGTCGGATATCTGGTGCGATTATCGCCTTAAAAATTTCGAGCTTCCTCATACAGATGATCCGGTCAAGATAACCATAATTGTCAACGAGAAAGTAGGCCATCTTTCTAAATTGGTTAACGAATGGAACTTATTGAAGCTCATCTAAAATCCGTACAATTCTAACGGGGGACCTCATCTTAGACACTCCAGGTGAATTGAAATTTCTTGTATTTGAAAAATGGCCAGTAAAATATTTGCTCAAATTTGAAGTTAAAGTTTCTGGGACTTTAAACTGGACATAACCAGATTTGGCCGAAGACAGAAAAGGACCCGACTGTCTGATCATTTTTTGGCTAACTACCGCCAGTTATAATTTCTTTTTGCTAAAACTGGCGGTTGTTATGCGAGCCGGGTACATTGGCGGTAGTGCTGGTACTACCGCCAGTTTTACTTCAAAATTGGCGGTAGAGCTACCGCCAGTTTACTCCTGACCCTGAAAAGGGCGAAACAAAGGTGTAAAAATTTTTGACCATTTTTTCAACGTGTCAAAAAATATACCAAAAGAAGGAAAGGTAAATAACCAAAAAGATAAATTTTAGACCTAAAGCGTTTTTCATAAATTGCAACCCTAACAGCTCCCAAATTGAATCTCTGACTTTCTGAAAAGTTTCGATATAACTGATTTATTCGAAATTCATTCACACTAAGTTTAACCATTTCGGATTTTTTAACCCAAAAATTACTTAATCGTGATTAGGAAATTTCTCATTAATAATAACATGGTGTTATCCCGTGTTTTTACAATTTATAGAACTCACGCAATCCCAAAGACTCGTTTTTACTAAAAATCAAATCGGATTTTATAGAAGGTCTAATATTTTCACAAGTGTTGCAAAAAATCGGATTTTGAATGTTGAGCATAACCTAAACATTATGTGAATGGGTGGAATGATTGAATTTGGCTTTTAATTATGCCTACGTTTTACGTAACTTAAAGTTACGCATTCCAAGTAATAAAATCCGACAATTCAATCATATTAAACATCAGACACTATTCCCACAGTTATAGTCAACAAATAATTGCAAAAATTTTGTCAAGAAAATTTTCTCGTTTACAGTTTTCTCATATACAGTCCTTCTCCTGTTTGGGACGCTCCTTTCTGAGACGATTGGGCCTTTTTGGGACATTTTTTGGGCAAAATGGGGCCGTTCTTATAGAAAAATGATCCATTTTTTGACGACACGTATGTCTACACTTAAAAATTCACAATAATTCGCAATAATTCTGATAAAACTGGTAAAGGCCACCAGGGCCCCCTAGTGAGCTGTTTGAAACAGGGCTCGGCAACAGCCAGCTGGCCTTCCCAGCACGACAGCTGGCTGGGCAGTTCGACAGGACAGCTCATGTTTTTTCTTGGCCTCGAGAGGCCAGCACAGGACAGCTCAATATTATTTTTCGGCTCGACAGGCCAGCTCAGCACAGCTCATTTCGATTTTTCAGCTTGACAGGCCAGTTCAGCACAGCTCGTTTTTATTTTGAATTATGCCGAGCCCTGGTTTGAAATGTCCAACCTACGCAAAAAATACCGCCAATGGAATTTTCTCGAAAAAATCAGGGGGGTCAGCAATACTAATTCTGCCCTGCGGGGCCTCCTTATGCCTTAAATCGACGAAAAACCAAGTCGCGTGCATATATGCACACACTTCCCCCTGCGAGTTAAAATGTGCTCGAAATCTCTAATTCTTCTACGTCCATTCTGTCCCATAAAAATTTTAATCGAATCCATTCTCACAAAAGACTCGCGTCGAAATCATTACTGTAATTAGCTCTTTCTTTTATGTTATTTGGAGTACAACCAATCTAACTCGCGAACAACATCGTCGAAATGACTCGAGACAAAAACCAGCTGAGTATTAGAAATGCGTAAAAAGTGCGTAAAAAAGCGAATTTGAACTCTGCTTTCTCGGAAGGCTAAATGAGCTGCCCGTACGCTGCAATTATTGACCTCGACCATCAACACGGCGAGAGAAAAAAAACAGATCGTTTAGACGTCCGACTAACGGCTCATTTGATCGACTCGTTCCATTTNATAAACACGCACTTAAAAAAATCACAACAATTCGCAATAATTCAAAAAAAAAACTGGTAAAGCCAAGTTGTAGAGCTCGTCAAACTACGTCGATCTGACTATTCAGAAATTGATTTGGGCCACCAGGGCCCCCTAAAGAGCTGTTTGAAATCTCCAACCTACGTAAAAAATACCGCCAATGTAATTTTTTCGAAAAGTGGAGGGGGGTCAGCAATACTCGTTTTGACCTACGGGGCCTTTATATGCCTTAAATCGACGAAAAAACAAGTTTTGTGTCTATATACACGCACTTCCCCCCGGGAGTTAAAATTGTTAAAATCAAATATATCGTACAAAATCATAATTAAATGAATTTATAACACTAAACTAGACTAATCCTGGATGTACTTATTAAAGATTGGTGTGCTTAAATAGGGTCGTTGTCATATGGTATTAAGGACCTACCTGTCCATTGTCGACAAAACCTTTTTTGCAAATACATTTATAATCGTGTTTTGTATTCACACATTGTGAATGGACATTACAATTATTCAAATGGGGATGTGAGCATTGATTAACGCGACATTCACCAGCTAATCCCATCCCATTATATCCGGGGTTGCAACGGCAAATATAACCAATGTCTTGGGGAATGCATATGGCGTTAAGGTCACAGGTATGTTGTCCCAACGTGCATTTATCAACCGTCACAAATTTAATTTTAAATGTTGAATCCTGTTCGTTTGAAAATTCCATACTAGGGTGAACATTAATATTAGGATAAAAAATATTTTTGAATTTGATAATCGTGTTTTTAAATGATCACCCTAAAAAGAGTATAATAAAGCGCGCTGATTGGCCTTCCTCCGCGTGGTTC
>SCLG01001792.1:0-12867 GCA_004367875.1 Oikopleura albicans
TCAAAACTCAAAATTAAATCTCAAAATTTTTTTTCCCGGACACAAAAAGAGTTGATGAGTAAATGAAAAAAAAAATTGCGGAGAGCCACAATAGGCCGAGTAAGAATCACGTGTTTCGCCACGATACGGCGCGCGCACTCCGATTAGCCCGAAGCACAGGGAGGGGACACACTGGTCCCAACTTTAATGAGGTGGTCCCAATATCATGTCGTGATTCACNTTTTTGGACCACCAGAAAGTCATGAAAATTAAGGGAGAAAATACTGATTTTACTGAATGAACATTTGTGTATGTTGCTCAAGAAGCTTCAAAATCTACTACACCAAAACTCAAAATTAAATCTCGAAACTCAAAATTAAATCTCAAAATTTTTTTTCCGAACACAAAAAAGAGTTGATGAGTAAATGAAAAAAAAAATCGCGGAGAGCCGCAAACACGAGATAGAATCACATATTTGCAAATATCCGTGTAAATTTACGTTGATTTTCGCCACGACACGGCGCACGCACTCCGATTAGCCCGAAGCACAACCCCGAAGAACAAAAAGGAAACTCAGTTTCTTATTTTATCAACGGTTTTTAATCTGAATTCCGCCCATTGTTCTCGTATTAGCCAATCATGTTAGACTTAAAATTGCACGTGATATATAACATTCTTTTTTTAAGTTTTTCTTTAACCGCCTTGCACCATTAACCAGCAGATGCCCCAAAGCAAAAATTATGAGATAATTTTCTCAAAACTTAACACATTATACAACTTCGCTTTCCGTGTTTTTTGTCGGTCAACAACTATAAATCAGAAGTATACACCGCCTGTCTACGGAAGTTAACACCCCTAAACTTAACAAAATGCCCGGAACTCAACTAAATTCCCGGAAGTTAACAGTCATCTTGCATCAACTTTTCCACCCACGCACTGTCTACTAAACTTAACAATATTTCCGGAACTTAACAATACCCAATGAAATTACCAATTTTCGACAGGATTTTTCGGACGTTTGATCCACAAGTTTTATAATCTCGATTTTTTCTCAGTTGACAAATGTCTTTTTGGGTCATTTTTTTCATTTTTCTCTTTCGTGATGAATGATGATATGATTCATAGCAGAAATAGTGTAAATTATTAAGTTAATTTCGGAAATTATGACAAAATCTAGAAAAAAAGCCTATTTGCCCGGAACTTAACAGTTTTGTCTGTTTTTAAAAAAGCCTAAATTCCTTAAAATTAACAGTTTTCCAAATGCTTTTCGGCATTTCCGCCGACGCACTGTCTGTTTAACTTAACAAAATTCCCGGAACTTCACAAAATTCCTGGAAAACCTTTTTTCCTCGGCGCTTTGTTAAGTTCCGTAGACAGGTGGTGTATTAAAATATACACCGGGTGCGCAGTTATCGGGCGGGTTTCGCGACAAAAACCTTAATCGGGCGCCTAATAACTGCTCATACATTTTGTATTTGGTACATAAGTGATTTTGATTTTTTGGTAAAAAATATATATTGCGAGCTGTCGAACTGTATTAAAAACGTGTAGAAAAAATGTAAAATAAAAAATACGTTATGACAAGGCGTTCAGCTAAAAAAATCCTGCTTATTTTTATCTAGTTTATTTGTTCCGTTTCCAAAAATTGCAAATTATTAGGTTAGGTAAATATTGGCGGGTTAAGAACAATGGATAAAAGAAATCGATCAATTTCCAAATTGTCCTTTTTTTCTTGGCTCTGAAGGCTGTGCGGTTTAAATTTTCTGACAAAAAAGCCACACAAAGGCAGATAATACATACAGTCCCCAACCCAAATAGGTAACGATTTCGTTCTGAAAAAATCGTTACCTATTTGGGTAGTCGTTACCTATTTGGGTAGTTGGATTTTCTGAGCCTAAAAAATGGCCTTTTTGCTGTTTATATACATAGCAGTACGTTGTATGTATCGAGAACGGAAAAACCATTCTAGTGTAAGTCTTGCATAAAAAATATTTAGTGTTTTTGATAAAAAAACATCTTGTTTTATCTGACTATGTTTTTTTATTTCATTTTTTTTTCTTCTTCAGGAAAGAAAAAATATTGATAAAACATGTATTTTAGAAATACAAAATGTACCCATTTCAAACATCTCGTCTTTAAACTAACCTATTATAGTCAATAAATTTGTTAAATCATTTTTTGACAGAAATCATATAAGGAAAAAAAGGGTTACCTATTTGGGTAGTTGAACTTTGAAAAAAAAAATCGTTACCTATTTGAGTAATTACGTCATTTTGTTACCTATTTAGGTATTACCTATTTGGGTGGGGGACTGTATATGATATGGAGTACTCCCCATAAGGGTACTCCCAAAAAAGTATTATTAAAAAAGTCTGAAAAAAGAGTCGACACCCGTTTCAGGGTTTTTCCATATTTTCATGTTTTCAGGATGAAATAAACAAAAATAGAAAATCGCCGATTTCGAACGCATTTCAAATTCTTGAATTTTTTCAGAAAAAACAGTTTCGTTGTATGTTTTACATTGCTTCCCATAAAATTTGACTAGACTCCTGTTTCAGCGATTTTGGATTAGGCCCAATGTACAATCATTTTCGGTCAATTTCTGGCGTTTGCTGCAAATTTGCACCAATAATAAGAATCTGTTACTTGCGTTTGCGAGCATTTACTTGCGACAGGAAACCCCGGCTTGATCCAAAACCCTAACCCTACAAATTATAAGAATTTATACTACTCCATCCCTACTCCCAATACGGACGCTCCCGATACGGACGATGATCCCAATACGGACGCTTTTTCGGCGAAAAAAAACGTTTTTCCCAATACGGACGCTGCCCCTTTTTTGCGTTTGGGCGGCCGATGATCCCAATAAGGACACTTTTTGCACGGTAAAATTCAGAATAAGAAGTAAAAATTTTGATATATGTTAATTAAAATGACTTATTTACGCTTAAAACATTGCCATAATAAGTAATTTACAGTCCCTACCTAGTTAACGGGTATCGACGACCCCGACGATACCGTATCGTAAAATCAAAAAATGTACCGGTTAACTACAGTCAGTAACGGTCGGGGATTCCCTCAGTTACTGAGGCTCAGTAGCGACCTTCCACGAAAAAATAGAAACAAGAATATTATCAGAATTTTTTTTTTAATTTAAACTACGTTTGGAACAGGTCAAATTATTAATGCTCAAAGTGAACAAAATTCAATGAAATTTCAATACTAGTACTCATTTTAATGTTAACTACTAAAAGCTTGAATGACAGGGCCATTCTGATAATTTTCGGACGTCTTCAAACTGTGTCCTAAATTTGAGTATGTCCTTAAAAATGTTCAAAATAAGCCATTCTAATTTTCAAATGTCCAGAATAAGCCATTATATTACAATATGTCCGAAAATCATCCCAATACGGACGCTGCGCCCAATACGGACGGTGCTCCCAATACGGACGCTATTTTCGAGAATCAAAAACGTCCGTATTGGGAGTAGGGACTGTAGTTGTTTAAATCATCTGATACTTGGGTTTGCGAAAGGTTACTTGCGACAAGAAACCCGGGCTTGATCCAGAACCCTAACCCTACAAATTATAAGAATTTAGGGTTGCTTAAATCATTTGTTACTTGCGTTTGCGCACGGTTACTTGCGACAGGAAACCCCGGCTTGATCCAGAACCCTAACCCTTCAAATTATAAAAAAATAGGGTTGCTTAAATCATCTGTTACTTGCGTTTGCGCACAGTAACTTGCGACAGGAAATATAATATAACCTATATTATATAAGGAATATTACGTGTAATTTACACGTCAAAAAAGAGACATAAGTATTCTCTCACCAAAAGAAGCTCGAGACGATCATAGGCTCTCCATTGTATCTTAAAAGAAAAAAAAAAGCGTTAAATTTCACGTGCAATGTGAAATTTTTCATGATTTGGTAATTAGAGAACAATGGGCGGAATCTAGATTAAAAGCCGTTGATAAAATAAGTCACTGAGATTTGTTTTTGTGCTTCGGGGTTGTGCTTCAGGCTAATAGGAGTGCGCGCGCCGTATTGTGGCGATAATCACAACGTACATTTACACGGATAATTGGAAACACGTGATTCTATCTCGGTCTATTGCGGCTCTCCGCGAATTATATTTTTTTTTTTGTTCACTCACTCTTTGAAATAAAAAAAAGAAAAAAAATTTCGAGTTTTGAGATAGAATTTTGAGTTTTGGTGTAGTAGATTTTGAAGCGTCTTGAGCAACATACACATATGTTCATTAAGTAAAATCGGTTTTTTGTCCGTTATTTTGAGGACCTTCTAGTGGTCCAAAAAATTTTTTATACACATTTTTGGAATCCTCTCGCCGTGATAAAAAAAAATAGCCCAAAAAAAAATTTTCGAATTTCGAGTTCAGTGCCTCCTAATATACTAAATTGTTAGGTTAGTCTACAATGTAGCAAAATCCACGCGGTGTCCCAACCCACTGGCTGTCATATGGCTTTCATTTCTCGCAATATGTTGGGACACCGTTTGGATTTTGCTACAAAATATACTAAAATAATCATCCGTTATGTTTTATATGTATATATATTTAAATGTTAATTACAACGGTAACCGTGACCTTGACCCATAGCAGTCTGAATAATTATGTCCAAAGCACAAAGAGTTATTGGCCAAAGCATGTCGACTTTTCCATAATTTTCGAGGGATGCTTTTCCTAATATGTCAACCATAATTTCCGATTTTTCGTTCATAACTTCCACAAAATCCAAAAGTATTGATTTGTGAAATGATGGAGTGATAATGCGCCGTCGCTGCTTCCATTTTGACCCGTGAGATGTAAGTAAACCGGTTTTTAACCAATCCTCAAAAAAGTGGTAAAATACGCCTTTTCTGATATGGACCGTTGAACGCAAAACACACTCGGTTGCCTCTGGCTCTGAAATTAAAAAAAATATAAATTTGTCACATGGAGATTACAGAACTATTCCCATAACCGCTATTTTTGGTTCTCGAAAAAGGCGGCCGTTATGGGATTAGCGCTCCTCATGAGGTTAATTTGGCATAAATTGTAATTATAAGGGATTATTTTTAACACGCAAATTTTAACACCGATAGTTTAACACACATAATATGAGAAAACTCGTGTATGACTAAAAGTTTATGATTAGTTGATTTGTAGGTCTAAATCTATTTGAGTTGGCTATAAGGTTTTTTTTAATGCATGTAAAGATATATTTTTATAACAAAATACGTACTCATTGGTACGACCATTGGCTTTGTGCCAAACATGTAGACTGCATAAAGGTCGTCTGGATATCGCTCCCGAAAACGGTCAAAAGTGGATCCAATCTGGTTCCAAAAGCCAATTGCACTAATGTCAAAGCCAAAAGAGTGTCCCAAAAGAGGCCAGTTAAACACGACATCATCATCCACTAACCGTAGATTGTATTTTGTTCTCAGTTTCTTCTCAGCTTTCTAAAGATGCAAATATTAGGGGTAAATAATTTTTTGGTGCGTTCGGATAAAAAAATGAGTCATTATATAACTCATGTTTGCGTTCAACTTTGCGTTGAACTCTGAAAACGAACAAGCATATACCGAACAAAAAAACAAGTATATATAAGACCCGAATTCTTTTTTTTAATTTTTAAGGCTCATAATATAATTATAAATTATAACACAATTGTTTTAATTAATATTTGTTTATTTGAAGATTAACAGTGCAGGTAAAATAAAGATAAACCAGAAGATATAAAGCAGAAGAGGTAAAATAATAAAAGGTAAAACATTTATAAGGCAAACAGTTTTTTTATTGTTGTTTCTACAGCTTTTGTTCCGTTTTCACTGGTGTCAAATTAAAAGTCGACAAGGAATCTCCCAGTTGTACTTAGTTGCAACAACTTGCAGGTTATTTTTCGAGTCCAATTTTTGTCCAAGTGGGGAAGGAAGTTAGCGCCGATGGAATAAAAAACGCCGCCACGATCGAACTTGCCACACAAGTAATTTTGTATTGTTGCACCGGCTCACATCCATCATTCTCATATAATCCAAGAATCAGCTGGAATACCCCCATCAGCGTTTCATTACTTTTTTTTTCGGGAAACAGGTTTTTCTGGATCCTACTGCGCGCTTTCCTCATCTTGGCTCTAACCGCGCGGTTTTCCCACCAAATATCATTGCTCGAACCGCGCGCATATTTCTGCCTATCAGGATCCTCGGGGGATGTCATTAGTCGGTGAAACAGAAATCACGTATTAAAGGAGTTTTTTTGTACGCAAATTGGACATTCCCAGGCTTCATTTTCAGTTTTTCCGGACAATTTACGCGAGACGTTGGCCGATGTAATAATATTTAACACTCCTCTCGCCAAAATTCGGGATTCCGTTGTGCGTTGGCCACCTTTTTTTGTTGAATTTTCGATAAAATTGATTACCATGTCATTTTCATAATAATTTTTGATTTCTTCACAATTGGTTTGTGTCCTTGTTGTGCCTGTTAAAGACCAAACCAGTTTTAGTTCGAATGTACCTTTCTATCTATTGAACCTGACACCACGAACACCCTTTAACTCATATTCGTAGTCGTTTTCGTCCACATGAATCCACTTTTTGTTTGGGTTTTCTACGCTAGCGTAAAACACGTCCCAATGTCGAGTTACGGAGTTTGGATGTAATTCCTGTTTGCATACACGGCATAATACTGACAATACTGCAGGCATTGTATTTTAATTTTCTTACGTTTTGACTCTCATTATCATAACTGTTCAGTTTTAAACTAAAACAATGACGCTATTTTTTGCTAATTGTTTCCTAAAAAAATCAAAGCCAATTAGCCCAAAAAGTTGATCGCCTAGTGAGTTTCGATAAACATCGTCATAATTAACCTATAATAACGAAAAGTTTTATTTTATTTTACGTTTTAGAGATTTTTCATTTAGAAAAATGAAAGCAGCAAGCTGATCACCCAGATATATATTTTTTTTGTTTAATCATTTTTTCGTATGCGACTAATTAGGAACGCCTGGGCGTAGGCCTAAAAAGGAACTATAATTATAGGGCCCAAAGTAAGGGCCGCTCACTCAAAGTAAGGGCCTTCATTTGGCATTTTTAGTTTTAAATAACGCTGGCACACTGGCTTTCAAAAAGCCAAGCCAATCCACTGAAAATGCCTGGCTTTGCCGAGCCCTGTACAACAAATATAAACCTTTTTCCAAAGTTGTAAAATGCCCGTCGCGCCTAGCGCCAGAGCAGCTGACATAAAAACATATGAACCAAATAAACCATCATTTGTCAAGTATGTGCTCCAAAATTTATCCATCAACAAGTTTTTCATTTCTGATTTGAGATGATACAATTAACAATGTTAACTCAACATATAAAAACCTTCTTTAACGAAAATAATGTTAAACGAACTAGGTACAACCAAAAGCTGACGCTACCGAAAAATTTACTCGAGTTAAATTGTGGTAAAAATAGTCCAAAATCGTCCAAAATTTGAAGCAAAAATGGGGGCAACTTTCTTAGAAAAATGGGCAGTTGAACGTTTTTGTCATAATTACCACGAATCACATATGGTTAGTATCAACTTGTTCTTCTTGAGAGTTGAGCGCTGAAATCGTGGTCTTCGAACAATCTCTGAGTTGTCAACAACAGACATGTCATACCACTTTGTAAAACATGTTTTTTTAGTTACGTAACTTATGTTATAAAAGTTAATCATCTCGTATTCCTTGAAAGATGTACTAGAATTGAATAATGTCTCGAATGGTCTGTTTCGTCCACAGAAGTTTGACTTTTTTGAAAATCAGCGGCATTCAAGGGACCGGTAGCATTCAAGGGACTTAGTACTGTAATTTACTGTCTTTTTTACAACAAAAGTTCGTTTTAGTCCCGAATTGGACCTGTCTGAGAATTATCGTATTTATCTTACCATGAAAACTGTAAAATTCAAAATGTTAACTTAAAAAATCCGTCGTCAAAATATTAACGTAAATTAGATAATTTATTTCTCTTAAATCTGAATAACAAGTTCATAAATATCAATCTCAGGAAAAATTATAAACTGTGACATCACGAAAAAAAAAACAATAAAACTTAATTGGCTCGTGATCAAAACTAAAATTGTTGTCAAATTAGAGTTCGGAAAAGTACTATTTTTTTTTGTCTCAGAATATTGATCAGAAAACACCTTCCTAATAGGAAATTAATAAATCTTAGCGATAGCAATATTATACAGTCCTACCTCTCAATGTGGACGATTTCTTCCAATACGGACGCTTTTTATGAAACAAATGTCCCCAAAACAGTCAAATAGGGACACTTTATAAAAATTCAATACGGACGCTATTGTCGAGAATTAAAAGTGTCCGTATTGGTAGTAAGGACTGTATTGCGAAAAAATTTTGGTACGTTTTAGTTTACTCGACAACAAAAAAGGTAATAAAAAGGTATAATTTGTACAACAAAATAGGTTACTTTAAGCAAGCTTTGCTCTTTAGCGCTAATTTATTTTTCGGCGTTTTACATGAATTTCCTCTGTCNATTAAAATCGAGGTAAAAGTTGCGGTATTACCTTTTTCCGTTGCTCAATCTCTCTCAAATGTTCAAAAATTGTTTCTACGGTATCAAAAACCTCTAGTAATTTTTTTCAAAGAAACTCGTTGTTAAAATCTGTCTTTTAAGTCGGTCAAAGTGCAGATGGTCCCATACGCGCGCCTGCAATTCATAAAGCGCCGCCCTTTATTCTCCGATGGTAGCTTTTGCCTTTGTTCATTCCGAATTTTTTTTTTTTTTTGTTAATTAAGGTTTTATATTCAGGAACCATGTTTGACTTTTGTATTTATTGTAAATCGGGTTTCTGTCCTGATAATTGGACCCTCAAAAACTTTTCCGAATCAAAATAGAACGAAAAATGTGCAAAATTTGCAATTTATCTTTTTTTTTTGCAAAAAAAGAGAATTCTTGCAGAGATTCAAATGTGATTTATATATTTATAAAGGTATTTATGATTAGCTCATGAAAAAACAACGACCAAAAATACTAACTGGCCCATTATTTTGAACCATTTTAGCCGCTTCCAAAAAAAAAATTTTAAAAGAAAAAACACGATTTATAAAACGCCATTTCATGGGGTTTTATTCACAATTAGTACAGAAAAGTAGATAATTAAATACGGAAAATGATTAGATATTTCGATAGAATAAAAGATCAGCTTAAAAACCGTTTCGGATAATGCTCTAAGGCAAGATTAAAAAATTCTAGAGCTGAACCTTTTAAGCGCTCACGGTCGAACTAGAAAATCAACGATATTATTTATTTTTGAAATTGACTAAATGAAGTATTGCGCTTCGATCAAGATACATATCGACATACCAATCTTGAGTTTTCAATTTACCAACAAGTTTACCGACGCTTTTGACCACAAGCCTATATTTTCCTGAATTTTTTATTAGTACTACGGCAACCGCCGTTATTCAGGCTTTTTATTTTTAATGAAATTTCAGTGTAGGCTATTGGAGCTAATATAGGAGAGCCAAAAAAACTAGAATTTTGACGGTTTTTGTGGTTTAATTCCTAACCGGTTAACTAATTGGTTCGTTTTTTTTGGAAATGAATTTGTGATATAACAAGGCTTCGATCGAACCCCATATTGATGTTAGTTTTGACTTTTAAAAAAATGACCAGACGTTAACCAGCTGTTTTAACCACAATCTTGCATTTTCCTGAGTCTTTTATTAGTACTACGGCAACCGCTTTTTTTCAGGTTTTTGATTTTTAATGAAATTTCAGTGGAGGCTAGTAGAGCTAATATAGGAGAGCCAAAAAACTAGAATTTTGAGGTTTTTTTGTGGTTTAATTCCTAACCGGTACAATCCGCAAGGGTCGATTACCCCTAAAAGTAATCGTAATGGGTAAATTAAAGCAACTTCAAAATCGGGTAAAAATCCCAGGCGGCGACCCTATATATATATACTATCATATACTGTATATGATATACATGTATACTATCATATGTTATAAGTAAAGTGTAATAATGTGGAGAGGAAATCGTGCAAAAAAGGTCATACTCTTATGAATGTTCTTTTGTGACATTTAGCACGGTTTAAAGCATCAGACATATAATTAATCCATCCTAGGATATTTAATTTGGATATAATTTGCAGAAGATTAGTTTGTAGTTTATGATATTTTAAGTGTGTTAAAAGAAATATTGATATACATTGTATATTATAGTGAGTTCCAATTTGGGGACTAAGTTTACTAGTGATGATTTTTGTTTAGTGTACATCTTTAAAATTACATCTTTCTACACTTTAATACTATTATTGGGTTAACTCTCAGGGACATTTTGTGCCTGAAATATTNAACATATTTTTTACTTTGATCATGTTTACTTAGGTATGCCGTATAATTAAAACATGTAAAGTACGAGGCTTAGTAGAGTTAAGTTGAGTTTGAATTCAACTTTAATCCTGTATAATTTTTCCTAACAAAAGTTTGAATTAATTTAGTCTAAATGAGAGCATCGTTTCAAAAATGATTAACAATTATCAGAAATTAACAAAACATCTATGAATGTTTGGTTAAGGTTTTCAAGCGTTACTTAACGTAACTCCAGAGCAAATGTCGTCTGGACTACAGTGTCGATTTATTGTTGTGACAAATAACTTGATCGATTTTGAAGTCGATCATGCTTATCTTCTTGGTGTTGATCAGGGTTCGAACGTGACCGTTGATTTAGTGGACTAGTTTATTTCTAACTCCGATGGGCAGTTCACTTTCATGATTAATGATTATCATTATTTATCAAAATATGCGAATGTGTGCATAAACGCACAAAGTTCCGTACACGGGACACCCTTTGAACCTTATTCCTGAGAGTTAACGAAACATTCACCCATTACGACCCCTAAGCCTATTCCAGACACGTTGACTTTAACCATAAACACATTTGGCCGAAGAAATGAGTGCAGGACCTCATTTACTTATTCTGGACGGAAAATTGCTTAACATTAATCGTAACACTCCGAACCCTTATTTTTGATGAGTTAGCCGCTGCTGCACCTGGTGTCAACGATTGGGTATACAATAATGATTTCGAATTTGAAACCGGAAGCCCGTTTTTCACGGTTCGCCCATGGTACTTTACGTTACGTTGTCAAAATTTTGGAAAAGAGTAGATTATAGAATAATACTTAACACGTTCAGAAACTCAGTTTACCGTTTTTTGGTTTATAGGGCGCGTTTGTAAATCAGCATATTTGTCCCCTTGGGAGATAATAACATTTTATTAATTGAGAATTGTTTAATGTGATTTTTGTCGTGATAATTTGACATCCGACNACCGGTTGTTCTTTAGCCGCGGTTAAACTATTTGAAATCGTATATTTCAATAATATGCTAACCGGCACATATATTTATCTTTTGTAGATCATTTTTAATACATTTAATTACAGAAATTACTAAAATTGATAAAACCTTATGGCGGTGGTTATAGAACACGATTTTAACCAACCGGTTAAAAATTCATATATGCTTAAAAACATCAAAATTGGCATTTTTTGACTTGAGATTGGTATGTCAACATGTATATTAATCGAAGCGCAATACTTCATTTAGTCAATTTCAAAAATAAATAATATCGTTGATTTTCTCGTTCGACCGTGAACGCTTAAAAGGTTCAGCTCTAGAATTTTTTAATCTTGCCTTAGAGCATTATCCGAAACGGTTTTTAAGCTGATTTTTTATTCTATCGAAATATCTAATCATTTTCCGTATTTAATAATCTACTTTTCTGTATTAATTGTGAATAAAACCCCATGAAATGGNTGGCGGTGGTTATAGAACACGATTTTAACCAACGGGTTAAAAGTTCATATATACTTTAAAACATCAAAATTGGTATTTTTTGACTTGAGATTGGTATGTCAATATGTATATTAATCGAAGCGCAATACTTCATTTAGTCAATTTCAAAAATAAATAATATCGCTTATTTTATAGCTTAAAAGGTTCAGTTCTAGAATTTTTTAATCTTGCCTTAGAGCATAATAATAATTTATCCGAAACGGTTTTTAGCTGATTTTTTATTCTATCGAAATATCTAATCATTTTCCGTATTTAATAATCTACTTTTCTGTATTAATTCTGAATAAAACCCCAGGAAATGGCGTTTTATAAATCGTGTTTTTTCTTATAAAATTTTTTTTGGAAGCGGCTAAAATGGTTCAAAATAATGGGCCAGTTAGTATTTTTGGTCGTTGTTTTTTTTCATGAGCTAATCATAAATACCTTTATAAATATATAAATCACATTTGAACAACGTTTCAAACACTGGACAATAATAGTCACAACGTACCCCCAGGCCGTACCGGATAGTTACACGTGGTTCGCACAAAAGTTAAGTGAGCTAAACCGGGCAAGTCCATGCTACGCGGTGATGAATTGATCACGTTTTGCGTAGGTAAAAGATGATGGACCATTAGAAAATACCGGTTCGGCCAAAAGAAGACAGTCCAATAGAGCCTTTGCATGGAATTCACTTCCTAACCACCGCAACGTAGAATTTATTCCTAGCGACCCGGGCCATAATTAAATCAGGTCTAAAGTGCTTCAACTAATAGCTCTAAAATACTAAGACAAATATTATATAAGTCAAGAAGATTGACTCAACATATGCAAATATAGAATCTATTATATAATATTATTACTCTTATTGAACCGTTACTTACAAATGTTTAAGTTGGCACGCACTGTGCCTTGAGGTACTCATAAACTATCATTATGGTATCACGAGGAGCTCGCATGGGTACACTGTCCGTTATTTTAAAATTAAGCCTAATTTGCACTATGCTCATCTTAGAATTTGTGCATTCAGACAGTAAATATCACTATACAGAC
>SCLG01001794.1:0-11255 GCA_004367875.1 Oikopleura albicans
AAAAAAATTTTTTGCGCCAAATAAGGGTCGGAAATTTGTCAAAATGACAACATTTTTTGTCAATGATTTCAATTTTTTCAATGATTTTTCACAAAAATTTCTCTCAAAATTTCTTCTCGAAAATTTTTCTCAAAATTTCTTCTCGAAAATTTTTCTCAAAAATTTCTCAATAATCATAAGCAACAAATTTCTGAACTTAAATGAAGTTTTAACATATATGGTTAATATTTTTCGATTTTAACCCGGGACCATACAGCGTATGACTGGGGTACTGTATGACTCATACACAGTGTTTTTCTATCTTCGATAATTTGTTACCAGTATATTTTTTGCATTGTGACTGTTTGCCAAATCATTGTTAATGCCCTTTGTTAGCCCCATAAATTATGGGCCATAATAAACNTAAAAAAAATTTTGCGCCAAATAAGGGTCGGAAATTTGCAAAATGACAACATTTTTCTCAATGATTTCACAGATCATAAGCAACAAATCTGTGAAGTTTAACGGAGTTTTCAAATATGGTTAATATTTTTCTCTTTTATAATTAAAACGAGAACAGATGACCATAAGTTTATTTAATTTTACAATCCCTACGCAGTTATACGGCAACTTTTTACCCAAAAATGCTTTACGATTGAAATTTTCTTCTGAACATCGGCTTTTAAATTTGAAAAATTACAGGGGGGTCTGGTTATTATTATTATTATTATTCCTTTTATTGCTCCCAATGTTACAGAAAGGCTTATTCTCAAAGAGAATAATAATACTTAAAAACTGTCATTTTTGCAAATTCTAGTTTTTTGTTTACAGTAAAATTTATAATAATATATAAGGCTCGAAAAAAATGACTTGACCTTAAAGCACTTCCAAAAAATGACNTGTGAACTTTAACGGAGTTTTTAAATATGGTTAATATTTTTCTATTTTATAATTAAAACGAGAACAGATGACCATATTTTTATTTTATTTTACAACCCCTACGCAGTTATACGGCAACTTTCTACCCAAAAATGCTTTATAATTGAACCTATTGTACGCTTTGCGCTGTTATCTGGCAGCACACGCAGTTATGGGCCACAAGTTATGGCCCATAACTTATGGCATCGCGCGGAACAAGTTTATTTGTGAAAAAGTTTCTTGCGGAATTCCCGTCAGAACGTGCCAGTGATAAGTAGTTTCCACGAAAAACGTTTTCGTGTTTTTTCTTTTTGTTTTTCCACGAAAAACGGTTTCGCGTTTTTTCGACGAAAACTTTTTCTACGAGATGCCGCGGAGCCCGCAGTTATCTGGTACTAGTGCCCTCCATTATAAGTCGTGACCATTCGTAATGAAAAAAAAGACTTTTCTTCTGAACAACGGCTTTTCAATTTGAAAAAGCCGGTACAAATAAGTTGGTACAAATAAGGCGGATTGACCTTCAAAAAACTATGTAATTTAAAATTAAACTTTTAAATAAAGGATCATAAAAAAATAAAAATTGGACAAAAATATCGACATTATTTTTAAGAAAAATCGAAATAAATTTAGAGCATAAAAATCACAAATATAAAAAAGTCTCATTTTAAAGGCATATGATTGACTATTAACTATATCAGACTATACAAAAACTATACAAAAACTGTGGGTTCGCCAAATACGGGTCGGGTCGCCAAATAAGGGTCGGTTTTTTCAAAACACGAAACCGACCCTTATTTGGCGACCCCCCTGTAACATATAAAAGGTAGATTTGCAGTTAAACGGATATGAAATTTGATAGTGATTTACATGTATTACATTGTTGGTTTGATGAGAAGTAGCTACAGAAAAACATACATGAATGATTTTTTAAAGAAGTTGAACACGGTAGTTGCTGAATTTAACTCTTGGGCGGACGAGTGGTCATTTGCTGACATGTCGATATTATATTCGACCATAGCNAACTGTCCTCATTGGTTAAAACAATTGCGAATTCAGAAAAAAAAAATCATAGCAAACATTTTTATTTATTTAATATAGACAAGAGCATAAAGTGAACATTATTAAATTACTGAACGTTCTTACCTGTATTACTTTCCAACCATTCAAAATAGGTCCTGTTATAAACAATGTTATCAATAAATATGTACAGTGTAGGGTGGTCACGCTGAAATAGAAAACGATTAGGTTATAATAAGTCTACTATAATTTAAGTTTTTTGGTGTGGCCTGTTAACGATCTTCTTGCAGCTCTTTATATAAAGTTTGAAGGCTTTTTGTGGGCAAACTTCTGGCTGTTCCTTCATAAATTTACCTAACTTTCAAATATAGCCCATGATTAGGATGCATTTCGGGTAATTTTGAAGAAATTTGAATCAGCCGGTTAAAAAAATTAAGTTGTTACATAGCATACTTTATTTAATTAATAAATTTAATAAATAACTTATGTGACGGGTTTTTTTTTTAATGCCTGCATTTCAATACTTTTCAAACTCCTCCTAGACCAGACATGGTATGAACTTGATTTAAAAAGCATCCGACACAGAATCGGTGGGGGCAGTGACTCAGCTATGTCTCAATTCGGTACCGGTCATATACCGGTTGTAGTAACCGGTTAAAGTGGAAAATTATCGGTTTCTTGGGGTACAAAAGAGCTTTTTGAACGAAACTTTGCCAGTTAAGCAAATAAAGGTCGCTGATTTCATTTTTGGGGTCGGTTTTGTAATATGACCCCTCTAAGGTGTCAAATTACAACTTGCTGGAAATGGGCCCTTATGGTACTCATTCGACGTGATTTTTCACGGCGATCACGACTATGCTATTTTCAAATTCTCAAACTTGAAATTTGNTGTGTCATTCCACTCTTTGTTTTATCTAAAATATATTGTAAGAAAAAAAAAATCATTTTTTTTTTGCGTTTAAAGAAATATAGTAGACTCGATTTTTGGTTGTTCATTTCGTAGACTTTGATTCCATGTTAGCTTCTTTTGTATTTCCTGTTTAGCTTCGATTTAAAAAACGAAAGAAAAACAAGGGAGGAAACTGATCGAAATTTGCGCAGTTTTTGTAATCATTACAACCAAGTGAGAATCTTTTTTTGGCGTGGGCGTCAACCCAGGCGCAAAAATGTGATTTAATGTACAAAGTGATCATAAGGCATCTTTTTTTTTGCAACTTATTACCCCTTATACAGAGGTCGGCACTCGGATTCCAACCCGAATTTTACCCGCCGAATCCAATGTGCCGACCTCTGCCCTTATAATATAACTTATATTATATAAGGCTTTTTTATCTGGAAAATTTTTAAGACCACGCCAAATCCAAAAACGTCTTGTTAAGGGCCTTATAACCCACTTCTGATGTACCAATTCTTGATGAAGAGAAGTAATTATGAGGATCATACCTATAGTAGCGATATTGCCAGCGTGTTCGGCCGAGACTTCCCCATGTTCGCCAACGTTTCCCTCGTCGAGCGTTTTTCCGGCGTATTTCGCCAGCCACGAATCATCCGCCCACACTGGACGTGAATAATGACCATCCTTCATCTATAATACACAAACATATAGCAACGTTGCATTTAAAAACAAAAAATATATATTAGGGTCCTAGATAGTACGAGACCATTTATTCGAAAGGATTTTTGACGCTTATACCAATCAATGATTGACAATCATATTATATTAAATATCAGCGTCGAAATTACAGAAATAATATAAACATATTTTTATATATCTATAATTAGATTTTCGACCCGATTGGACCCTTTCTTGTACCATTAAAAACAAAATAAAGTAATTAAGTACCTTGATTGGTCGGGCAATATTGACTTTTAAAGTGCGACCAAAAAGTTCGGCCTCATCCATGTTGTCCATTGCGGCTGCTGCATCTCCGAGTTCTTCGTATTCGACAAAAGCAAATCCCCGATGAGCTTCCGTCTCAAAGTCTAGTGGAATCGTGATATCTAGAACACATATTTTATACAAGGTAATTATAATTATTACCGCCAAAATGGTTATTTTTTGTAGTTCACTTTTTACGAAAAGTACTGGGCATAACCGATCAAAATACAAAAATACCGGTTTCTTCCATCAAAAATAAAATGTCAATTGATACTATTTAGGCATGATTTTATCGACAAAGTAATGCTTCAAACTTACAGCGCCTCAGAACGCTGACCTTATAACCAAGCACTCAAGACATACCAATAATATCCCCAAACGGGATAAAGGCTGCATGAAGCATTTTTTCATCGACTTCTTCAGCCAAACCTCCCACATACAGCAGCTTCTTATTCTGCGTCGCCAAGTAATTTTCCACTTTAACCGGTAATTACAACCGGTATATGACCGGTACCGATTGGAGACATAGCTGAGTCACTGCCCCCACCGATTCTGTGTCGGATACTTTTTAAATCAAGTTCATATCATGTCTGGTCTAGGAGGAGTTTGAAAAGTATTGAAATGCAGGCATTAAAAAAAAACCCGTCATAGAAAATTTTTTTATAAAAAATTTCCTGGCATAATTTGAAAAAGCATTTGTTTATACAAAAATTCGCAAACCGCCTTTATGATTTTTGGACTACCAAATATCTAATTGAACATTTTTAAAGAATACAAAAATTGTTTACACAAAATCGGATGGAATAAAACTCACCGGTTCAGACGCCGAATTGTCACATTGTTCAGTTTTTATGCTACCCACCGACTGGTCATGTAACGTTGGTTGGATGAATGAGACATTTTGCTAAAAAAATATGTTTTAAAGATCAAAAAAAAAACGTCATAAAAAAAATAATTTTTATGTTTTATTTTTAAACTTTTGTTCTAACCTGCGAATGATTTGGTTCCGTTTTAGCTTGAGGTGACGGACTAATGTATGCAATCTGACTATTTGAACCAACCGGTTGTAAAAATACCACTCGTTGTCCAGATTGCTGGGGCAGTTGGATGATATTTTGATTATTTCCAAGTACAACTAAAAAAAAACTTGTACAACTTGGAATAAACAAATAATAAAATATGAAGAATGACGCTTACCTGATTGACCTTGTACAATTTGGATATTTTGTGATTTGGCCTGGGCCGGTCGAATTTGTCGCTGCGGACTGCCCGAGGGTTAATTATTTTTCGTACTCAATATACAATCAACCGAAACCGAACGGGAATTTTTTATTAAACTTATGTTTAATAAATGTGTTAGAATTAGAAAATCTAGTTTTATCAAACCATCCTAAGCCATTTTACTTTGGAACGAAAGGGCGATTGTATTCGTCGTTGGAATAGGTTGAATTTGGACCAATTGTGGTTTGACACGCGCGGAAATATTCTTCTGATCCATTCAAGGGCGCACGCGCATCGCCGCGATGCAAAATCTAGAAAAATATGACTCCATAAATTGGTTATCACGATTTAGTTAACACAATTACATTAGCGCGAGAGACCGAGGATCGAAACCCCGTCCGCTCAAAACATTTTTAGCGTTCTCTACCGAATCTGGTGCCTGTATTATTACATTTAAAATAAATATATAATTCGTTGAAAGATATTTCAAAACAAAAAGGTCGCTAATCAAGTTATGGGCTGTATGGGTCATGTGACATCAAATAACGGCCCATAAAGTCATTACCCGGACAAAAAAAATTTAATTTGAAACTTACTTCAACGATTAAAATTCATTTGATGATCGAAAATTTTACATTTCCGCAACTTTTCTGGGTATTTTACATTTGCTTTAGCACTTCAAATTATTCAGCAGTGAAATTTATTGTGACTTATTTATCCAAATATGATTGAAGATTAAATGAACTTGACATCACCGAGAAAAAAGGGCCCTAGAGGTAAAAAAATACATTTTTTAGGGATTTTCGCATTATTGAACTTCAGAAGAGTTTAATCATGTGTAATAATAAATGAATCGTGCATTAATTAAAAAAATCTCGACAAGTCTATGTTATAGGTTTATTTCACGTGACAGAAGTTTTGAATTTTTAAGGCGTCACACTATATTGTGGACACCCGAAAAACGATTTTTAGAAAAAAATTAACTCATACCAGAACTAAACGTAAAATATTATTTAATATTTACATATTTATAAGGGACCGACTAAATTGGTGTCCTGTATTTTTGGTCATAAATAACCAGTTCCATGATAGAGCAGCACGCGAAGCTTTTCGTCAATGTTACTTTTCGTCCAATGGTATATTTCGTCCAAAAAAATTTCGTCCAACAATTTTTTATGGGACTGGTTACACGGTCGGTTTATTTCGTTTACACTTTCGACCAGAGAAATATTGACATATATAATATATACGTCAATATTTGTCCGGTCGAAAGTGAAAACAGAATAAGTCAGACTTCGACGCAAATATTCGACCAATTCTGACATAAATGCATTTTGATCTTTCGACCAAAAATACATGATACCAATTTAGTCGGTGCCATTTAGCTACATTCTACAAATCGTCAAAGATAAATTGCATTGGTAAAATAACTGTTTTTATGTATGGTTATTGTGTCAGTTTGTTCTTAAGAACATAAATGGTTTTGAGCTAATAGAATAAGGAAACCCTATGTTTCAATACTATCCCAATAAACCCGCAGTAAGATGCAAAAATGTGTTAATTACGGACTCAATAACCGGGTTAAAATAATAAATAATAAACTGCGATTGAAATAAATTTAATGTCTCATTACAAGATTGAGATTTTTAAGGGTCTTATTTTGCAAGTTTTCCCAAAAAAAAGAAAAGACACCATCTGTAATAAGCATCAATAGCCCCGACAAAAACCAGCAAATTCACATACTTTTAACCCTGCACCGTATAATGGGAGTAATCCAGAAATCGCTATCTTAGATTTTTCCGATTGGTCAAATACGACCGTAAGAAAGCGAAACTATCTTCGGTGTCAGGTTAAAGCATGTGATAAACATACGAGCTGGATTTTATAAAAAAAAGTACAAGTTTTGGAGGTATTCCATTCAACGAAACTTATCTTTATGAAATCTAAATGAATAAGCAATTCCTTGTCCAAACAGTTTTTATCACTAAAGTGCTAATTCCGGAAGGGGAATTGCATTTATCAGGTCCTACTTAAACGGGGCACCCTATGTAACCGTTTATAGTGAGCACTCTGGGTAAAAAATAACTGTACGGAAGGCCATGCCAAGTAACGCTCCTTTTCTTTATTTTGACTTCTGAAAGTAAAAATGGAGCGCATTTGGACGTCCATCTGTATATCGCAAATTAAGCGGAAAAATAAGCTCAAAAATCATAATTAGCTCATTAGAGGATTGTGCTGAATTAAGAGACGCTCTTTTGGATGAACGATTTGTACGATATGTATGTAAAAATAAGTTTTGTGCTTTTATCTGAAAAAACATTTCGGCAAAAAGATTATTTTAAAATCGTNATTCCGGCCCCTTTAGGACAAGTCCAAAAACAGCCCTGTACAAAAACGCTTTAACTTATTGTATTCCCCACATAGATAAAGTTGGGCTCCAATATTACAAATATTTCGAGTTAATCGTGCAGTCCGTTTTCAGTAATATCTAGCAATTGTCTTGCTAATAAAATAACCATTGAAAAAAAAGCCAGAGCAAAAAAGTTGGTCCAATCAGTAGTTGTAAGTTACAACTTGTAACAGTAAAATGAAGGTCAAAAAAATGCTTGCAGAGAAACAAAGGATGAAAAATCAATCAGCTAAAAGCAATGAAAAATTTCGAACAAAGAAAATTAGGTGAAACACAAAAGCGCAGGATTTTCAGACTTGAATTCCATTTTTCATACAAATCAAAAATTATTGGAAATATACCGTGTGACGCAGATTCAACTGTCTCGATGATTCGAAAATTGTGAAAAAAATGATATGGTGATGAAAGAAAACCCATCATACGAAAAATGCTTAATGCCCTACAGTCAAAACTTCATCACACGGTACAGAGGGTAGTCCAATTATGGGTCGCTTTGCGATTTTCATTAAAAGTCCCGTTTCGACCCAGAATTGGACTTTCGGCCCAGAATTGGGGTAAAATGGACCCAAAATGGGCTTTTTGACCTATAATTTGACTTCTTTTTGGGTAAAAAACGTCACAGAATTGGACTACCCCCTGTATATGATATAATATCATTGATACTACTTTTAATTTTCAAAAAATACCGTTTTTAGAACCGATTTTTTCAGCCCCAAGTCGAAAATCAACGATATTTTGAAATAGAAATACTGCATTTATATTTATAACCTTAAAAATCAAAAAAGGAAACAGTAAACGCTGGTTAAAAGATAAGAAAGAAAGAAAAAAAATATAATGTAGACGTTTTGGCCTCGACGGTGAACACCCCGGTGTGTAAAATAAATTCCGCCCTTCAATAAAATAATTAAATTTGGACAACTTAAAGCTATTCAATAAATACTATCCGAAATGACACTTTTGAATTTGACACCTAGTTGCGCTAATTCATGTTTCATAAAAAAGTAAGTGAAAAATCCAAATTAAATTTTACCCTTTTTTTGGCAACCATCCAATTGGGTGGCGTTTGGCGAATAGGAACCATTCTGCGTTCAAAAGTTAAAACGAATAATTGGTAATTTTAACCTATCGGATTACCTGTTTGCAGGCTAGTTTATGATTACCAGAAAGACAGGCTAGTTTAAAAACATACATCTGAATGTTTTGATTTTTTTGAGGTCGGGGTAAACTGGCGGTAGTTCTACCGCCAATAATAAGGGAAAACAGCACTACCGCCGATTTACCCGCCTCGCATACCTACCGTCAGTTTTAACAAAAATAAATTATAACTGGCGGTAGTAAGCAAAAAAAATAGCATTCAAATTGACAACGGAACTACCGGGAGTTTTTTTTTCGAAATAAGAAAAAACTGGCGGTACTACCGCCAATTTACCCGTCTCCTTTTTTAAGGTCTATTTTTTACCTTTTCAATTTTTACCATATTTTTCATTTTGATGTACAATTTACAATTAAGTGAATAAAAATATATCCTTCAAAATCCTTCCAAGTAGACGAATGGAATGTTGGAATTATAGGATTTATACAGTGAAAAAAAACGTTAAAGGCTAAGAAATTTTTAGCAAGTTATTTACTGGTGGATGTCGAGCTGAAAGTAGTACATTTTTATATGAACTTGACCGAAACCCATTAATATTCCTGGACGTTCTAGATCATTAGGACTTACAGTGTGTCAAAGCTCAAAATTTACCGATTTTTATACTAGAAATTAATACGCGTTTGGGGACAAATTCCATCGCTTTTCATACCGTATAAATTTCTAGAATTAAAAGCGGTAAATTTTGAGCTTTGGCACACCGTAGCAGGAGAATTTTAGTTAAAAAGGTTTTTGTACGGATTTACTTATATATCTCAACGTTTTTAAAACGTTTTTTTAGAAATTATATATTTTTTAGAAAATAAGTGTAGAATAATACATACAACCATTATACCACTGTATGTAGTACAATACATTAACAAAGTCTAAACTGGAATCATTGGATTTCGGCCAATGGAAGAAACAAAAATAGTACGTACCGTTAGCGCATGGCTACATATTATTTCAAAGACCTAAAGTCATTTTTTTTTGTAAAAAAAAAGGCGCGAATTATATTTTTCAAAAATAAAAATCTCATGCAAAAAGTTCATTCTTGGTCCCCTGTTGGTAGTTATATCTCCGTAAAGTGTTGTCGCGACGAGCTTTGCATAACACCAGCATCATCGCCATTGAAGCCAGTAATAATCCTGGAAAAATTATTTGAGTCACGGTCAGATAAAGATACGTAAATACCGAATTGGGTACTTTAGGTTTTTAAAAGGTACTTATTCATATTAACTCTTGGGGTCGCCGTGTGTCGATCATCACACAACGGCCTATTTGCCCTCACATCTCATCAAAATGGGCTCAAATCAAAAATCGAACAATTCACACCAAATTTTATAAAGAATTTTTTTATAAATCTTCCTGAGATGACTTTGGAGACCTCTGTCAATTTTCTTATTGGTATAGATAGATTGTTGTCAAAGAATGTTATCATTTAAAAACGGCCATAACGGGTGTGATCATCACAGTGTCCCCTACGGGTTATACGAACACCTGCAACCCTCTGGAGTTATTAACAAAATCAATATAAACAAAATTCAAAATATATTGGAAGGAAGGGAACGTTAGAGGGTAAAAGTGTAAATTGCAATTCTATTATAGAAACTACCAATTTGGTCAAACTGAGTTGTACGTATGAGTCATCATATAAAATAACTGAGTCTATATATTTATCGAAAAAAAAAGATGCCCTATTCATCAAAATTTCCGAAATATCGATTGCTTTAGCTTATCTTTTTTGTTGATTTTGGTGGTTAGAAGTTAAGTATTGATTTTGGAATAAAATATTATACGTAGCTCTTAGGCACTTCTTCAAATAAAAAAAAACCTAAAAATCGAAGGTCAATATTATAATAATTTTCTACATACCGACGCATGATCCGGAGACAACGGCGGCTAAAAATTTTCTTCCGGTGAAAAGTTCGATGACGCCTGGAATTTCGCCATCTGATTTTAAATCTTTATCTAATAAACCTGAAAAACATGTTTTTAATTCTGGTACGAATTTTAATATATATGTAGCAAATGGCGCTACCGGGACCGAACTATAAAAAGATGTCAAATAAAAATGATTATTTCGTATGAAAAAATGATTTCATGTGTACCTAACCAGTTATCTTACCACTAACAGAACTCGAAAAGTGGTAAGATAAGTCAATTTTCTAGATAAACGAACTAAAATACACCACCTAGGCAATTATCTTAACAACTGGTTTGCTCAAAAACTGTTAAAATAATTGAATTTTGTCAAGATAAGTGGGTAGGGCGTTTAGTAAGATAATTGGAAATTGCGATACGTTTCAATCCAAAAAGTATTAAGATAACCCAATTTTGTTAAAATAACTGGTTAGGTGGTATAAGTGGTGGCAAGATAAGTGGTTAGTATTTCAATAACTTACCATTATTATTTGTGAAAGGTGGTTCTCCAGAGGTTTCGTAATCGTCTGGTCCAGAACCTTCCTCAGGGCCACACACATCTTCGTCGTCTATATTTTACAAAAATTAAACCAAAAAATTCTCTTTGAAAAATTCTCTACATACCGCACATTGATGATGCCAGGGAAACGCCCAGGAGGCATAAAAAACTTAACCTTTGCCATGGTATCCTGTACCCCATTTTTTTAAATTTCAGTCTAAATAGATTTATACTCTCGTTATTAGAGAAACTGAATTTTGATGAAAAAGCAAAAGAGAAA
>SCLG01001795.1:0-12033 GCA_004367875.1 Oikopleura albicans
GCACAAGAAGAAGGCATTTGTTGTCCGAATATTGTAGAACCTCAGTCAGGCTCTCAAAACACGATTTCAAATTTTGTAGCACAATTTTTTATGAAATATACTCTGGGTCACCACGAGGAAACCTTACTAAAGATATTTGTAACAAGACACTTATTAAGACGTTTAAAATATTAATTTTAAAAAGTACAATCACCAAAATTCCGTGTTAAAAAAGTTTTGTGTGAAAACATAAATCTCCGGAAAATATTTTGGTGTTTAAAATAAATCTCGAAAAAATTATTCTATGTTAAAAAAAAGATCAACGAAACGAAGTTTGGTGTTAAAATATAAAATTTGTCAATTTAAAGGGTTGAAATGATGAGCAAGAATCACTCCACATATATACGTCTTATGAAGATACATGTCCCAGATAAATTTTCTTTTTTATTTGATTTACTTTGAAAAGCCAAAAACAGCTTTTTAAATGCATCATTGAAGGATATAATGGATTTCAGTCAATACCGCTAAACTTACCGCCAGTTACCAAAAGCTTCATAAAAGGAGAACCAGGCTTGAAAGGCTCTTTAGGTTCTCAAGGCCAGTGTTCAAAATATATATGATTTTGACAGTGTACTGTATAGCAATTTAAAAAAATTCAACTTCAAGTTAATTTTCCCCGCCAATATGTACCTAAAATGCCTTTTTAAATATTCATTTTTTACAACTTTTGTAAATAAAGTCCCTGTTCCCAAATCGTTACAGAATGACGTCATAACCCCACGTTGGTCAATTTTTTAAATCACAAATTTTACCGATTTTAAAGCAGGGTCTGTAGATCAGTTATATTCCAATAAAAGCCCTGATTATTTGTTTCGAACATTGAAAATTAAGGTGCTCAAGGAGAACAAGGTCCTTCCGGGCCAATGGGAATTAAGGGTGAACCAGGAGCAGACGCTGCAGATGGCATAACAGGGCCACCTGGCAATACAGGCCCTATTGGACCCACCGGTCCAACAGGAGAAAAGGGTGCCAAAGGTGAGCCTGGGAATGACGGCGCAGTCGGAGAAATCGGGGATCAAGGTGAGCCTGGATCAGAAGGTGCTCAAGGTGACGTAGGGGATCCGGGTCGTGATGGCCTCGATGGTGAAGACGGTGTAGCTGGTGTTAAAGGCGCCAGTGGAATTGAAGGAGCCAACGGCAATCCAGGACGCGTCGGTCCTCCAGGACCACCGGGTAAAGATGGCGAAAAAGGCGATATTGGTATTCCGGGTGAACCGGGAAATCCAGGATCGTGTTCATCGGGACAACCTGGAGAACCGGGCCAAAAGGGCCAACGAGGAATAATCGGAGATAATGGACCGGCGGGTCTCAAAGGAGACACTGGACCTGCAGGACCGCCTGGCCCCAGTGGATTGCCCGGAAATGATGGAGAAATTGGTGCTCCGGGAAATCCTGGCCCTAAAGGTAATTTTGTACTTTATTTATTTTAACATCTATTATACGAATGGGTAGTGCGTAGGTTGAAATCTGGGAATTCAACATCACGTGTATATAGTATTTTGCTATGAAATCTAATGCAAATAGGCCTTTTCTCTAGATATTACGTCATAATTATCGAAAATGCGACGCTTTTTGCTGAAAAGGGTTCCCTTTAAATGTGACACTGAACCTGGTACACCCCTGCCCTTAATCTGGTCATCCCTTATCTGGCCGGAGTTTACGCTACCTTTATCTGGCCAGAATTTTTGAGAAATAATTTTCCAAGAACTCTTATCTTCCCATGTTAACTCCCAAGGGTCCCAAGTGGCATATAATCCTTAGGGGTCCATTGGTGCAAATTTGCACCAAACGTCCTGGCGGCTATGTTAAGGTTTATATACAAGAGAACGATGCGGTTTCTAGGGTAATTGACCACGACAAATTCGATGGGAACCATATAAAAGTTCTCAGACGTCTCCAAAAGACTATAGGAAGATTTATAAGAAAACCCTGTAAATAGGGCAACTTTTCAAGCAGTAAATTTTGACATACGACGAAAGAGTATAAAAAATCGCTGAAACAGGTGTGGGCTAATTTTTTGAGAGCTTTTTTTTGACCGTTTTTTTTTGTGAGTTCCCTTATGGGAAATACCCCATATGCGATATTATCAAAAACCCATATTTTCAAAAGTGTTGATATTACGCTCAAATTTAATTTGCTGGTGTATTTTTTGTCCTTATGTTCATTTTTGAAGTCAAATCAAAGTATTTCAATCTCCAAAAACTATCAGATAAGCCCTGTGAAAAAATNTTTTTTTCTCATCCATTTCATTTTCACGAGGACGGCAGTTTACTACACGCACCTGGAATTATCCGGGAAAAAAGTTTTTTGTTAAGGAATCCGATTTCGAACGCTGAATAGCAACGAGCCGTAATTTCATGAATTGTATTATACCAGACTCTGACATTAGTTGAATGTGAAAAAACACTTCTCTATCACTATAAAAGCACTATTATGACACTATTATACGCTTACTACACCACCATAATGATGGCACCATTATACCAGCATGCCACTTTATCGCTAGGCAATCTGTCACTTTATTGAAGTATAAGTTTAAGATTGAAGTATAAGTTTAACTCCCAGGGGTAAAATGGTCCATATTTGGACTAAACTTAAATCGACCGAAAATGATTGTAAACCGGGCTTAATAGAAAATCGCTGAAACACGGGTCTCACCAAATTTTATGAGGAACAATATAAAACATACAATGAAACTAATTTTTTTCCTAAAAATTCGAGAATTTGAAATTTTTCAAACGCGTTTAAAATCGGCGATTTTCTATTTTTGCTCATTTCGTCCTGAAAACATAAAAATATAGAAAAACACTGAAACAGGTGTCGACTCATTTTTTGAGAGCATTTTTTTGAAATGTTTGTTTTTGAAAATACCCTTATGGGGAGTACCCCATATGGGTACCTAAATTTTCAAAATTGCTCAGATTTAGCTCAAATTTTTTTAAATGGCGTCTTTTTAATCATTGAGTTCATTTTTGGAGTCAAATCAAATTATTGTAATCTCCAAAGGCTATCAGACAAGCCCTGTGAAAAAAAAATTGAATTTTGGGAGATTGCACATAAGTTGAAAATAGTTGATTAGAAAAATTGAAAGCCAATATTCAGCCATTTTCCAGAGTTTTTCACAAGGCTTATCTGATAACGTTTGGAGACTACAATAGTTTGATTTGACTTCAGAAATGAACTCTATGGCCAAAAATATGTCTGTACACCAAATTTCGGCAATTTCTAAGGACTTTTTCAAAATTCAACATTTTTTCACAGGGCTTATCTGATAGTCTTTGGAGATTGAAATACTTTGATTTGACTTCAAAAATGAACATAAGGACAAAAAATACACCAGCAAATTAAATTTGAGCGTAATCTGACCACTTTTGAAAATATGGGTTTTTAATAATATACCCATATGGGGTATTTCCCATAAGGGACCTCACAAAAAAACGGTCAAAAAAAGCTCTCAAAAAATGACACCTGTTTCAGCGATTTTTTATACTCTTTCGTCGTATGTCAAAATTTACTGCTTGAGAAGTTGCCCTATTTACAGGGTTTTCTTATAAATCTTCCTATAGTCTTTTGGAGACGTCTGAGAACTTTTATATGGTTCCCATCGAATTCTAATATAAACCTTAACATAGCCGCCAGGGCGTTTGGTGCAAATTTGCACCAATGGACCCCTTAGAGAGAAAAAAATAAGGAATGGTTGGCTCAGAAAATCGAAAAAAAACTGGTAATGCCATTCGACTCAGAATCGAAAAGTAGAATATAGGGACCGAGGTCAGTTTTGCGCCAAGTTCAACGGATCACGTGATAAATGACTCATAAGGCCTCGTAAAAGGCCATATTTACGCACACTTTTTGAGTGCCTTAATCAAATNCGACACCTGTTTCAGCGATTTTTTATACTCTTTCGTCGTATGTCAAAATTTACTGCTTGAAAAGTTGCCCTATTTACAGGGTTTTCTTATAAATCTTCCTATAGTCTTTTGGAGACGTCTGAGAACATTTATATGGTTCCTATCGAATTCGTCGTGGTCAATTACCCTAGAAACCGCATCGTTCTCTTGTATATAAACCTTAACATAGCCGTCAGGGCGTTTCGTGCAAATTTGCACCAATGGACCCCTAAGAGAGAAAAAAATAAGGAATGGTTGGCTCAGAAAATCGAAAAAAAACTGGTAATGTCATTCGACTCAGAATCGAAAAGTAAATTTTAGGGATTTTAGTCAGTTTTGCGCCAAGTTCAACGGATCACGTGATAAATGACTCATAAGGCCTCGTAAAANCCCTTTGATATTGAACCAATTAGATCAACTGGCTTGATTTAAGTTTCCGGCGCGAGACACTTAGGAATCGCTGCAGGTGTCTAACATTTACTTTGCGAAAACGTGACAGAGAATATATCAGAAGAATATTTTTCACTTTTTTTGTCATTATTTGTGCGTAGACAATCATTCGCCTCAAAAATCCCTAATGGAAGGCACAATTTGGAACAGTAAACTTTACAGTGTAAACTGTTCTACATTTAACTTTGATAGAAGTCTGTTTTTTCCTAAAAAATAAACATAATAATGAATGCTGCATGTTTAACTCAAGGCACACGAGCACATGCCTTTTCGAATGCATTCACGTACACAGTATGGCCCAAATTGTATGGTAAAATAAAGTTCTTGCCGCTTTATAATATACAGTCTTTACTCTCAATACGGATCATTTTGTCCAATAGGGACGCTTTTTGTAAGAAAATGTCCCCAAACAGTCGAAAAATTAACAGTTTATGGCAATTCACCCCAATACGGACGCTATTTTGGAGAATCAAAAACGTCCGTATTGGAAGTAAGGACTGTAAACAATAATTAAAATCAAGTGGTATGGCCCATAACGTATGGGCCATACGGTAATAAATATAATATACATGGGCCATGTAACAGGGCAAAACGTGATTTTGGCGAATACATAAAATGGCAGACCGTAAACGATTTTCAGATTTTCGCCATTTTTAGGGCCTAAATTCAGGTTCTTTTTATTTATAAAAATACCCAGAAGTGTTGTTAGGCTGAATGACCGTACTCGAAGATACGGTAATTCAGCCAAAAAGCTGCAAAAAAAAAAATCTTTCCGTGGAAAGATTAATTCCAGCAAAGATGTCAGCTTTTGCTGCAGCTGACATCTTTGCTGCGCCACACAAAATTTCAAACTGCATTTTTTTTATCTCCCCTGTACTTTGACACAGCTCACTTACTTTTTATGCTTTAACACCGACTGCAACGAAAAAGAAAAAAGAAACAAAAAAAAAGAAAAAGAAATTTTTTTTTGAAAGTTTTTGATTGCCGTCCCTTGTCGTTTATACTTGTCGAATTATTTTATTTGGACTTTATTGAATTTGGCGAAACAACCAGTTTCGAGTAAGTAAAAGAGATAAAAGGACCAACAGATGGTGGAGATGCGGGGGAATGATGTTCTAGAAAAACAAACATTAAACCGGAGCCCGAACCTTATAGGCCATTAGCCGTAGGTGATTTTGTCATGGTCAAAGCGAGCAACGCGCAGATTGTTGATAAGCTGAGCCCCAAGTTCAACAAGTTCTTATACAAGGTAAAAAAGGTCAACCCGCAGTCGAACATGTTTGTTCAAAGAAACGATGAAGCGGGAAGCAAAGTTGTTGAAAGCTCATCGACAACGGAGAACCGTGAAGCAAATGCTGAGACGGTTAAGCGTTCGGCAGACTGCGAAATCGGCGAGAAAAATGATAATGAACACGAGAATGCGGATGGCGTAAATCGCTACGCGCTCCGCAAGCGAGTTCAAAAGAATTACAAGTGTTAGAATATGGTGAGGTGATTTTTTAATAATTATCCCATGAGAATACAACGTGAGCATTTCGCAAAATGGTGCAACGTTGTATTGAACTTCAAAAACGAAAAAAATGTTTCAAATATTGATGAACAGCCTCCCCAAAGAAGAGATGGAAATTTTGGTGTTGGAAATCTGTCCTTCGTTATGCCCTGTCCATTTTGATGTAAACATTTGAAAAAAATGTGCGCTAAATTATCGCATGCCTTTTGCTGGCGCAACTGTATTGGAAGAAGTTGTTTAGCAAAAGAGGCGCCAATAATACACAAGAAGATTCTAGAACACGCTGTGAACTGCCTTTTGCTTTCTGACTATACTAGAGGGAGTCGAATTTTGCAAAAGAGGCGTATTTTTTTTTCTTTTTAAAGAATGATGCCATTTAGAAAAGATGTCATTTTCACAATTTATAAATTTAAAAAGGCCAGAGTTAAATCAATTTAATCAATATTTTACTTTATATTTGTTAAGAAGAATTCAACGGAGGAAATGTGGCGAATGATGATCAGGACAATAAGAGTCCTGTGGACTGTGTTGGTTTATTTGGCGACGATTTCAGGACTTCAAAGAAAGCGCTTAGGCCAAGAAAGTAGTGGAGGTTGCCATAGTGTGCAACAACCAAAATTAGATAAAGAGCGCCCATTCGGATTAAATCTGGTATGGGTGAGACTTTTATTGTTGATTAGAGATAAAAATTATCGCGTGCATATGGCCCGTCACGCCTTTTTGGTCAAAAACGCGCACGAAAGCGCCAGAATGGGTAAAAATTGGGACTTTAGCATGAAAGCACAAGCGGAGCCTTGGTTGTCTCCGTTGCATGAAGTGCAGCATCATGTTTTTGGTGTGCCAAACTCGCGTGTCATAAGACACATGAGTTTGAAATCGCTACCTTTTGACTCTGCCGTTTTAATTTATGGCCCGAGAGCCGGAAGGAGCAAGAGCGTAACACAAGTCAAGCATATCCTTCGGACTTATCTCGGTATCGAGATAAGTGACATTTTTTTTCTCAAGCGCGATATTGACACGGAGGAATGCGTTGCAGAGGTAATCGACATAGTTCAATGCCGTAAGCAGCCTATTCTAATCTTGAATAGTTAAAGACCGAGGTTGCGTGATTGCTCAAGCACTACTTCGCTCCGGCGGTTGCACAAAGTGCGCCGTAATAAACACAGAGAAGTTCTGGCTCAGTAGGATGTTTGCACGGGAGGCGTGCCTTCAGTGGTCTACTGGGTTGAAACTTTTCCAACTACACCGGTGCCGGTCATGAACATTTTCCGGTCGGTGAAATGGGATCACATGGCAGGGCAGTACACCGAGTGCCTTATGTTCAGCACCGGTCTCAACGGGTCGTATTTCAGAACGAAATTGACCGATAATTATAGCGATATGTTGTCGGCGGCAATGCGCGTGTATCGCCGCCGCAACAGGAGCTACCCGCTAATAATTAATAGTTTTTCTATTATTGCCGAGGACCAACGAGTTGAACCCTGGCTTAGAAAATTTGACTTGGCGGTTGAAAGTACCAGTGCTTCTGTGGTACATGTGCGCGTCTGCGCTAAACAATCAATGGGAGCGCAATTTGAGTTCAAATTTGATTGCCTTAGCAACACAATCAACATGAATCAGGAATGTTGCGTGAAATTGATGCGGAGATGAATAATATCATAATTTTCGAGCATAAAACACCGACTGCAACGGAAAAGAAAAAAGAAATAAAAAAAAGAAAAAGAAATTTTTTTTGAAAGTTTTTGATTGCCGTCCCTTGTCGTTTATTCTTGTCGAATTATTTTATTTGGACTTTATTGAATTTGGCGAAACAATCAGTTTCGAGTAAATAAAAGAGATAAAAGGACCAACAAGAAGAATTATCATGTTAATAAAAACTAAAAGAAAATAAACCAAACGATGAAAAAAACTTGTAGCAAAAAGCTGACCTGAAAAATGCATATACGTTCTCCAACGAAACGGCCTTTTGGGGCCCCATCTTATAATTCCAAACAGCCTTATATTATGAATTTACCAACTTGATTTCTCTGTAACAAAAATATCTAATTATGAGTCATAATTTTGACCACATAAAAAACCGGAAATACGTCCTCAAATTTGAGGTACATATCCGGTTTCCGGCTTGGTGTTCTAATGAAAAGCATTTGCTTCAATTGAAGGGTCAGCTGGTCAAATTTATTATCGATGTCTTTATTGACCTCAATTTGACCTTTAAAATTTTCAAATTATAGTCCCTACTCCCAATACGGACGTTTTTGATTCTAGAAAATAGCGTCCGTATTCGGAGCACCGTCCGTATTGGGCGCAGCGTCCGTATTGGGATAATTTTTGGATATTTTTGTAATAGAATGGCTTATTCTGGACATTTGAAGATTATAATGGCTAATTTTGAACATTTTAATTTGGACACAATTTGAAGACGTCCGAAAATTATCAGAATGGCCCTGTTATTCGATATTAGTAGGTAATGAGTACTCATATTGAAATTTCATTGAATTTTGTTTACGTTGAGCATTAATATTTTTAATATTAATATATTGGTACCTGTTCCAAACGTAGTTTAAATTAAAAAAAAATATCTGAAAATATTCTTGTTTCTATTTTTTCGTGGACGGTCGCTACTGAGGGAATCTTCGGCCCCTTACTTACTGCACTTATCCGGTACATTTTTTTTTATTTTACAATACCCGTTAACTAGGTAGGAACTGTAAATTACTCATTATGACAATATTTTAAAGGTAAATAAGCCATTTCAATTTACATATATCAAAATTTTTTGAATAAATGTCTCAATTTTTCCGTGCAAAAAGCGTCCTTATTGGGATCATCGGCCGCCCAAACGCAAAAAAGGGGCAGCGTCCGTATTGGGAAAAACGCTTTTTTCGCCAAAAAATTGTCCGTATTGGGATCATCGTCCGTATCGGGAGCGTCCGTATTGGGAGTAGGGGATGTATTCAACTAATTTACTTTTTAGTTCGGACATACACAGTTTGCGTGATTATTATGAAAAACGCCCAACAGGCGTTTACAGTGCGGTTTTTGTCCCATCAATCTCAGTTTTCGGTTTTAAAAATCACAAATACGGTCCTGACTCTCAATACGAACGCTCTCAATAGGGACGATTTATTCCAATACGGACGCTTTGGTGAAAAAATGTCCCTAAAACAGTCAAAAATGGACACATTTTGACAACGGACCCCAATGCGGACATTATTTTGAGAATCAAAATCTTCTGTATTTTTGCCGAGCCCTGGTAAGGACTGTTATACCATTTTTTATAATTCAGGGGCAAAATATGGCGAACTTCCGGTCGACATCCGGAAAACTTCCGCTTTTGAGATTAGATGTATACTTTACTTGCCCATTTGCTGATGTTCAACTGAAACTGGCTAGACGCCATTTTTTCTTTCTCTACACTAGGCAGCCTAGTCTAGGTTGCTCGAACTTTTGAGTACAAGAATACCAGGACCATACAAGTCCGGACCATACAAAAGAAATTTTTTTAGAGACCCTCGAAAAAAAAACGCTTGGGCAGCCTACTGAGTAGGCCCTACTCTTCACATTTCAACGTTTGCAATATTTCTGAAGCGGAATAAACAAGTTCAATAAAATACCAGGCCTACAGCCTATCATGATAACTGCAAACTTGCACGATAACTTCAAGGTTAAGTATTCAACCAAGCTGTTAGCCAAATATGATATGTCATGCTTGGCAGGTCAAAGAAATATAATATTTTGTGTGTTTTGTACACTAGATGTACCAATTTTTACTCTTCAAAAAGCGGATAGTGCCTTGAGAATATTCACAGAGCAATTGAAAACGGATATTTTTAAGGAAATTTTCAGTTAATTCAATCAAAGTGTCATAAATAAGCATTCTAAATCAAAACTGTCACAAGAATCATAGAATACTCCCTATTCGGACAATTGCTCCTTTTTCGTACGCTTTTTCGACCAAAATGTGGGCTATTGTAATAGAAAACTGATCCTTTTTTTGTGACAATGCCCCTTTTTCGGACGCTATTTTCGAGAACCGAACACGCCCGAAAAAAGAGTAAGGACTGTATGTCTTAAAATTAAAATTTTAAAATTGAATACATTTTAAAATTGAATACGGTTTGCCCAAATTAGCCCCATGATTCATGAAGCCCCATAACGGCGTTTTTTCCAGAACCAAAAAACGGCCCAAATGGAAGTAAAGTCTGTAACCTAATCTGGTTACCTTAAATCTGGTCAAAACTATTATCATTACCTGGAATATACCAGTTCAACCATATGTTGATAACGTCGGTATTTTTGGATATGAAACTTCATACTGTGCCAAATTCGAAACACTTTGTTTTAGCGTACAACAATACTTTCTCTTTGATTTCAATGAAAATGCCGAAAATGAGCCAATTAATCAAAACTTTACATCTAAAATGTATGTTTACATTTAAAATGATCTTTAATTATATTTTTAATTGGGATGGATCCATACATCAATATGTTGCTTCGATGCAAAACAACTAAATAACTGCATTTTTTCTCTTTCTCTTGCCTTAT
This sequence comes from Oikopleura albicans, assembly GCA_004367875.1. Lineage (NCBI taxonomy): Eukaryota > Metazoa > Chordata > Appendicularia > Copelata > Oikopleuridae > Oikopleura > Oikopleura albicans. Next base: position 10,435 of record SCLG01001795.1, read on the forward strand.
ACAGCCGTGTTTCCTGAATCTATGCGAATAAAATTCCACACCATGACAGCTCATCATGGTGATGAAACCGAAGAATGATTCTATTAATAGTATCAGCAGTATTTGATGGGTACCGCAGATTGTCTGTCAATGAAAGGTTTTTTTAAGTTCGGGAGTTCGGGGTAACGGGAGTTCTGGGAAAACCTTTTTCTTGGAAAATCGTTCCCGAAAAACCGCAATTGCTTAATCTGCAGCAGCTAGTTGAAAACATTATCGCTTATTTTTAGAATGTTTTTTTGTCTAAAATAAGCCATAACCACCAATTTTTTCAAAAAAAGTGTTTTGGCTATTCGACGTAAAATTAAAAAGTGGATTGTAGTGCGTTTATCCAGTTTTGGCTCAAGTTCACCTTGTCAGGTGATAAATTAGATTTTCGGCCAAAACACGTTTTTTCGAAAAAAAAGTTGGTGGTTATAACTTATTTTTTTTTCTCTTATAAATATTTTGTTCGGAAAATCATTTTTAAAATTTTGTTGAGATCCGTTTTGATGTTGACGGCCCCTTTTCAACTAAAGTTTCCATAAAACGTTTCTTGAGATATTTCACAAAAAAATCATGTATATTCGGCGTCAGGTTATGTGATTAAATAATTTATTCTAACTGACTGGCAGGCTAAAGATAAAAACGGACAGTAGGAAAATAGTTGTATTATTAGTAGTAGCTTCCCAAGTTGTTGGAATTAGTACAAGTTGCTCGTTTGGAATTTTTTTTTGTGATCTTCTCATTCGCATCAGTTGACACTGAATCTGACGAAATCATTTTTATGTAAACTTTCGGGATACTCAGTGAAAACGATTGTCTTGCTGTGATTCGGGGAGTGATGATCTATGCTCCGTACTCATATCTTTCAGAAGTTCTTCTGAGCGCGACACTTCTGAGTAGGAATAATTATATAACCGAAATAAAAACATAATATGTAATTAATGTACACATACATCACTTACTTCCAATACGGAAATTTTTGAATCTCGAAAATAGCGCCCGTATTGGGAGGAATTCTCATAAAGTGTCCACTTTCAACTGTTTTGGGGACATTTTTTCACAAAAAGCGTCCGTTTTGAGAAAAATCTTCCGGTATTTCGAGAAAGGACTGTTATATGTAATAAAATAACACAAACAGTCCTTACTCCGAAAAAGGAGCATCGTCACAAAAAAGATCATTTCTCTATTAGAATGGTCCCATTTTGGCCGAAAAAGCGTCCCACAAATGAGCAATCGTCCCAAAAAGGAGCGTCCCCAAAACGGAGTAAGGACTGTAATGTGTACTTAAGTTTATCTTTTATCTGGACGCGGGAAAATTTTAAGAAATCGTGCGATCCTTTTATTACCAGTTGGGTAAAAGTTCTATCGTCAGTTAACTGACGGCTGGTCGTAGTACATTTTAGACTCTAAAATGTAGACTCTAAAATTTAGAGACCACTGACCCCTGTCTTGTAGGTTGTCCTTGTTTACCCTATGGCATTTTAATAAACACTAGGTAAAGTTATTATAATCCAACCGCTGTTTTTGACCGTGAAATTCATGTAGAATATATTATCCCTGGACAATTGGCTCAAATTT
>SCLG01001797.1:0-18092 GCA_004367875.1 Oikopleura albicans
CTAAGGGTTGCAATCAAGCCGGGACCCATGGGAGTTAAGTGCCGCGTTCTGTGAACTTTTGCTCTGTACTGGTTTTTGGTAATGGTTTTTAGTTTGCTCTGTAAACTAATTTTTAAGCTATAAACATATAAATATTTATTAAAAATTTATATTTTTAAATGAAAAAATGGCCTTTTGAGGCAAACCGTTTCCTAAGTACCATTCTTTAAGTACCGCGATTTTGGCGGCTCAAGTGCGGCACTTAAGAAAAAGAGGACTGTATTAAAAACGTTTGACAAAGATTATATTTTATAAATACAAATTTATACCGAATAGATCATCGTACAGTATAGGATCTAGACAGTCTAATTCCTATACTGTACGATGATCTGTTACATTTTTCGCCGCTGTTCAGGCTTATATACACCCCCTGCGCTGTTATCTTGTCATCCGTTATCTTGCAGATTTTCCCGTTCGTTCCGTTATCTTGCAGATTTTTTCAGCCAATTTTCCAGTAATCCCTATCTTTATGTGTTAAGCCCTGCGCTTTTATCTTGCAGATGTTCCCGTTCGCTCCGTTATCTTGCGGATTTTTTTCATGCGATAGTTGCAAGATAACAGCGCAGGGGGTGTAGTTGTAACAGTTTAGGCTAGATACCCCGTATATAAAAAATTATTATACGCATCTTAATGATTCTGTCTATGTAATTATACATTATAATTGACATTTCAGTAAAACTGTTAATGAACCTCACTGTACCCGAGTCTAAAAGTTGATCCCACGTCAAGTCAAACCTCAACCGAATTACAAAATGGCCAAAAGGTTAGAGAGTCTAAAAATGACGATTTAGTCTAAAAATTGGCAAAAATGCATAACGTTAAGTGGATCAGGTTAAAATGATTCGCCAGATAGGTATAAAGTCTTAAAATAGTGTTTTTAAGACAATTATTGACACAAAATTCCATTTTGCTCACGCATATTTGTTTTTAATAAGTTTTTAATAAGTTTTTTGTCAGTAACCATATAACACCGCCATATAAAAGCGCATCTAATTAAAAAAAAACTGTATTATTTTGAAGCAGAAAAAAGCTAACAAATTAAAAAAAAAAATTGTAGAAAAAAAGTTCTAGAAAAAAAAAAAATTCAAGGGAAAAGTTCTAAAAAAAACTTTAGAAAAAAATCTTATAAATCCATCGTGTATTATTTATCAGGTCTCTGTGGTGTCTTAAATTCTTGAATCATTGTAAACTTTCATCATATAAAAATTAGACATTGAAAACCATGTAACAAATATTTATTTTTAAAAAATTGGAGGAGCAGTTTTGTGAATTGAAAAAAATTCAATTTTGAAACATCAAAATTTCTAGAATTTGATGGTCTTGTGAACTTGACCATACTCTACAACATTAACTTAATTTGTAATAAAAACAACAAATGTGTAAAAAATGGATTTTTTTAGTTTTCAGGTTTAGTTTGAACACAGCATGACTGACCCCTCCTTAAGTTCAAATTATGAAAGATGTAAGTACTTTATCTTACCAAAAAAAGTTTTGGGAGAAATTCTTCGAATATTCTACAACACGATTACCAGGCGTTTGAGGCACTTTTAGTCCGTAACTACTTTCTGCATTTTTTTTCTTTTCAAGAGTTTCGTTTTTTAGTCATTTTGGGTTCATGCCCTCATTTGAATTGACCCTAAAATTTTCCTAAAAATGTGTTTATTCAAATGATTAGTTGGTGTATTTTTTCCCATAAAATATGAAATTATTGGGGAATTACAATCGGATTTTGATATCTCCACCGTTGAGAAACGGTACGCACTTAACATGTTTAGTAGTAACCATTTTTATTAAGGACGGTACGGTCGACTTATTTACACACAAATGCAAAAAAGAACCCTTCCCGGGGCCAGGGCATATAATATATCAATTTGCGAATCCCATGATCACCTTTTCCGATCCTTTTTCAATCATTTCCGATTTGGCGGGACCATAATTATTGACAGTGAACTTGGGCGGGACCGTGAACTTGGCACATCTTTATAACAAATTTATGGGTTAATGGCTTTATTTGTTTTTCATTGCAAACAATTCTTAAAAATATGAAAATAAACCTCAACAGATACAATTTTAAATAATTTTTTTAGATAATGACAACCGTACCGTCCTTAAATAGTGGCAAGCTTCAATTAAAACCCGAAATTGCTGAAAATTCGTAACCAGGGGTAAAATGGGCTGAAAAAACGTTAACGTGCTCGGTTTTTCGTTTTTTCCACTTTTTCATCCCTTTTTGGAACATCAAAAGTGGAAAAATCGTGATTCTTGTAAGCGCTGGTAAATCTTAAGCTTACACAATGAAGGTCTGATTTTTTTTCAAATGATAGAGCATAAGTCATAGATTGTTGGAATGTGTGGCATGTTGCCGATATCTTGAAAAAAAAATCAGACCTTTATTGTGTAAGCTAAAGATTTACCAGCGCTTACAAGAATCAAGATTTTTCCACTTTTGATGTTCCAAAAAGGGATGAAAAAGAGGAAAAAACGAAAAACCGAGCACGTTAACGTTTTTTCAGCCCATTTAACCCCTGTATACGAATTTTCAGCAATTTCGAAAATTTTCGAAATTTCGGATTTTAATTGAAGCTTGCCAGTGCACATTTTTATTACTAGTCGGATAAGGATAATGCAAAAAAAAACGATTTACTTTTTCCGAATTCATTTATTATTTAAAAAAATCTTATATTTAATAAAACGTATAATGATAATGTATTCAGTAAAGCAGTGGTTCATGATCGCTCGGCAAGAGTTTGACAGAAAAACCAAAAATGATCGGAAAATAATTTATATAATTCTTATAAGTGGAATAATACGGTGGAAAAGTAATTTGGAAAATGTTTTTTTTTTGAACATAAAGATGAATGGAACACGTTTTTTCCGCCCAAATAATTGGCGTTGTCGGTTTCTGTGGATAAACTCATTGACCCGACCATGCTCGCAGTCTACTTTTTACACTTACGAAAGAATTTGCTTCTTTATAATCAATTTTTGTTTAATGTTTAAAATGAGCCCTTATTTCATAAATTGTGTGAGTATTCCAATTTTCGTATGCAATTAGGACTATAAAGGTACAGTCCATGCGCCCTTTTTTGCCTATTTGCGCTTTTCATCTCTACGCCGGTTAAATCCATTTTTTTCAAAAAAAAAAATGGCATTGTATGATGGAGAAGTACTTATTTTAACTCTCAGGGAGAAGGAATTTTTGGGAACCCGTAGGGCGAAAATGCGTGTAAATAAAGACGCACTTAAAAAAATCATAATAATTCGCAATAATTCACATAAACTGGTAAAGCCAAGTTGTAGAGCTCGTCAAACTACGTCAATCTGACTATTCAGAAATTGATTTGGGCCACCAGGGCCCCCTAGAGAGCTGTTTGAAATCTCCAACCTACGCAAAAAAAACACTGTCGTTCGAATTTTCTCGAAAGTTGAGGGGGGGGGTCACCAATACCCGTTTTGCCCTACGGGGCCTCCATATGCCTTAAATCGACGAAAAAAACAGTTGAGTGTCTATTTACACGCACTTCCCCCTGTGAGTTAACAAAAAAATTTGGCAAAACTCTCTTTGCCTAATTAAGACATTGCAACCAGAAAAAAACGAAAAAAAAAATTGCCTAAAATGTTTTTTTTTAAGTCATGAGTTAATAATCAAATACTTTGTTTTTTAACCAATTTTTCGGGAAGAAAAGCTGGTTATGCAAGTGGTCGATTCAAGCACGAAATTTGTATGAAATTTTGACCATTTTGACCTAGTTGTTGACTTCAAATCTGTTTCTGACCGCCTTGGACTACTCAAATGGTTCACTTGACAAACTCCAGGGTAGAAGCTGATACCTACAGAAATGTCCTATCGGTCTAATGCGTGTTTAAGCGCCGAATTCCAACAAACTTCTTATTACAAATTAATGGGATGTGCGTGCTATCGGTCATTTTGTATTGGGTCCGCTATCACGACAACTTTACTCGTCAACTTTAGTGGCCCGCGCAGTCCTCCAGTTAACACGCCATGTCGTTACGTAACGGTGACATACCGGCGACACGGCGACCCCGACAAGGCGACACAGGCAAAGGTCGTCACCGCAAGGGGTGTTAACACAAAAAATAGTTCCGCTCTTAGCATTACCTCGAACTACTAAGTAAAACTAGCGGTAGTCCCATTACTACGGCGAATGTACCCGCCTTGCCCAAGTACCGCGAGTTTCACCAAAATTTTTGCAAAAATAAATAATTCTTCGCGAAAATTTTTTTCATGATTATAAATTATTACTTTTCTAGACTCTGAAGTCATCTTATTGATGCAACTATGTTTTTCTATTTCATTACTTTACCAAAAAAATTTTAGATAGGGGTCGAGTCGCCTAACTTGACAGAGCGCATCAAAGAAATTTACGCTAACTCCAAGGCGTCTATTAGCCCGAATATGGACTAAACGGCCTAAATGGACCAAAAATGATAGTAAACCAGGCTTAATCAAAAATCTCAGAAATACGGGTCAAGTTACATTTAAGAAAAAAATGTGAAACATAAAACGGAACTGATTTTTTAAAGCTCAACAAGAACGTTTAGTCCAAATTTGGACTGATGGACACCTATGGATTCTATGCCATTTGGACACTTAGGAGTTGAGCGCAACTTAACGTTAATCAGAATAAAAAGTCGTGAACTGTCCCTGTATCAAAAATATTTGTGTCTAAAATGAGTTAAGTCAGACCGTCAAAATGGAGGTTGTCTTCAAATTAAGTCGTTCTAAAAATGTCGGTTATACTCGATCAACTCGGGGCTCTCGGCATCAGTTGATTTGAAGATATATCTAATCTTTTTTTATTTCCATGTTATAGTTTTCATCAAAATAATGATGTTTCAATAAGTTATTATACAGGGTCGCCAAATACCAGTGGTAGTTTTTTTAGGTTGCACAAAAAAACGCAATGGACTTTTCGGGGTTAAAATTATCGGAATCGAAAAATTAAAAAAAAAATATCTTCCTTTTATTTTACGTCGCTTGGTAGAACCCGATTTTCATTTTTCAACCCTCAACCCCCAGAAATTAATCTTTCAAAATTTTAAGTTAAAATGGTCGGCTTTTTGATACAGCTTTAATAACAAAATTGTTATTTTGAGACGTTAAATATAACGCAAAAATAAAATTTAAAAATTCATTATTACCATCTATTCATATCCTATAACATACCCGATTAAAATTCCGAAATGTTCCGACATCACTCCGCGTGCATCATTTCCTTCTCGCACCATTCCCTGCGCGAAAAAAACAAATGAAAAACCGACGACGGTCAGAAATAGATTTATGAGTCACGCAGTGGTTAAATTAACATACATTTTAATTGGGTATTGTAGAGAATATGGTTTGGCGGTAATAATGAATTTTTAAATTTTATTTTTGCGTTATATTTAACGTCTCAAAATTACAATTTTCTTATTAAAGCTGTATCAAAAAGCCGATCATTTTAACTTAACATTTTTAAGTTTGAAAGATTAATTTCTGGGGGTTAAGGGGTAAAAATAAAAAAAATCGGGCTCCACCAGGCGACGTAAAATAAATTGAAGATAATTTTATTCTTTTTTAATTTTTCGATTTCGATAATTTTAAGCCCCGAAAAGTCCATGGCGCTTTTTTGTGCGACCTAAAAAAAACTATCAGTAGCTTTCGTGTTTTCAAAAACCGCCCTTATATGCCGACTCGACCCTTATTTGGCGAAGTCGGGATAAAAGGATTTTATTGCTGGTACTGAATTAAAACGTTGTATGTTTGATTTTATCAATTTTATGATTAAATAAGATTTCATAAACAATTTAAATTGTGCATAAACGGACATGAAAATGGTGAAAAGTTTGCATGAAAACTAATGTTAAATTCAGGACCCTTATTTGGAGCAAACTGATGAACGGGCGGTGACGGCGGTTTTACTGGATACGGTTGGGCTTGCCAAAGCGAGTACCGTCTGGGAAGCTGATTCTGTTGTCGTCAAGCGTGTTATCCCGGTCGTAGGAAGTGACACAGAGTGGCCCGGTAGGTATGTGATTTTTGGAAAAAAAGTAAAATTTCTGAACGTAAAATGCAAAACGACACACCCGTTGGAAACGTTGGCCAGCACAGCCACTTTCCCCACTTAACGCAACGCTAATGCCCAACGCGTTCAGACGACAATTTCCCTAACGTCCCAATGATTGGGTGTTGACCAACACTGCTTCCAATCAGCCGCCTAATTCAATATTTTGCACAAATTTTTGAGAAAATGTTGACCATAAGTTGCGCTGGTTAACACACAATTGCGTTCAACAACATTGTTACAATATGTGATTCGCAGTTTTACGAAAAATAATGAGAATATGACGCACAAATTAGATTCTGGTCTTTAATTACAAGTGCTCTAAAACCAGATTAAAGGACCAAGGCATACGAGAGCAGCCCAAAGTCACTAGGGTCCAAAGTCACCCGTTCCAATTTAAGTCATGAATTAGCCTACGTTTTTGATGTAAGGAGCAGCACATAAAACTATTGGCGTCTAAACATTTTTCTAGGAATTATGGTTAGCGAAATGATATCAATAATGATGTGCCAAGATTTAACAGTCCTGCATTTCCAGCTTTCCAAAAAAGTTATCCTTATTGTTGGTAATCAACTCGTAGGGGGAAGTGTGTGCATATATGCACACGACTTTGTTTTTCGTCGATTTAAGGCATAAGGAGGCCTCGTATGGCAGAATTGGTATTGCTGACCCCCTCAACTTTTCGAGAAAATTTCAATGGTCGTATTTTTTTTTGCGTGGCCTGGACATTTCAAACAGCTCTCTAGGGGACCCTGGTGGCCAACACCAATTTCTTAATAATCAGATCGACGTAGTTTTACGAGATCTACAACTTGGTTCTACCAGTTTTACCAGAATTATTGCGAATTATTGTGAATTTTTGCATTTTTCTCCTACGGGTTATCAAAAAGTCCTTCCCCTGCGAGTTACAAATACATTTTATAAATTTTAAAATAAAAATATGGGAAATCGGTATCGGGAAAACGTGATTTGATCGTGTAATCAGCCCCCACATGAGTCCGAAGACTGATTTTGCCAAACTATTAGTCAAATTATCTAAATTAAATCGAATTAGGCGGGAATAACTTTAAAATAAAAGCTCGCGAGTACCGAAGTGTACACCAAGGGATATTAGTTGACGCAAATAAGTTTTATGTTTTTTCGAAATGCCGTGACTTTTTGGTCACGAGATCATATTTGGAAATTTATTTCGCAACAAACTCTCGAAAATTGTGAACGTCTTTCGCGAGTGAAAATCTTTATAATCCAATTAAGAAATACGTGTGATTATTGTCGTTGCGTAAAACTACAGGAATACAGGGTAAAATAATTCATTGCAAAATTGAATATAAACTTTAGTGAAACCCAGTGAATCATCATAAATTAAACAATATGGTCTTTTGTTGACGAAAAACGCAATTATGGGTTATATAAGAGTTGCACCGTAGTAGAGCCAAAACTGCAGCCGGGTTCAGACAACGTTAAAAGCAAATGAATAATTAACCGAAAGTCAAACGATTATGATTGATTTCATAACTGACCAGACGCGGTTTTTCCCAAAGGTATACTTTAGTCTACTTATATGACAGAAGTTCAACTAAGAAGTATATGAACGGTAATAAAATGACATTNTATTAGGGTGTTCAACGCGTTTGAATATTTTAAGTTACAATGTGTAACCGTAAAAAACTGATTTTTATTTTATTATGTTTTTTGAAACTACTATGTTATGTATGGGTTCTAAGACTAAACTGTATACAGTTGGTGTGGTAACGAGTTGACACATAACAAGTTGACAGTTCGAAACGAACTGACACTTTTTTGGAGTTTTTTGGGCAAAAAACGGGCAAAAGTGACGGAACGAAGTGGCAGTTGGAAAGAGTTGACAGTTTTTGACGAAAAAAAGTGTCAACTCGTTACCACGTCAACTTTATAATGTAGGCGGATGACCGCTACTCTCCGAACTGGTACTTAACTGGGCAGTGCGTAGTTAAGATGCATGGCAAATACGAAAATTTCAATTTCCGCAAAACTGCGAAAATTATTAAACGGTATTTATTTTCCTGAACGGTGCTTTATCACCGCAAAAAAGTTCGGATACCCTATTTTGGTACGATATCGGCATAATTGATATGCACATAGAGATGTAGTCCATCATTTAAACTAATTTCAAATTACTATCGCATTATATCAACACTTCAAATGGCACGTTATATTTTTGGAGTGTAATGTAAGTAAAAATTTTAAAAATATGACTTTTGAATTTTCTGTTTATACATTATCATTATNTTTACCGGTGATATCGAAAGTTACTATTTGAAGTTTATTTGAACTATGAACAAAAATAAATTATAGGTTTAAGCACTATAAATGCATAATAGGTGCATTTATAGTGCCTAAAAAGTAAGGATCGTCATTTGATTCGTTTGGCGTTTTTTGATTTTCAGATTTTCCAGATTCTGCGTTGAGCGACGTCGAGTTAGTATTGCAACTATTACAATGTTTAGATCTGTGCAACTCACAAAACAGCTAAAATTATCTACAGTAGGTGTACCCTAAAGATAACACTAAGATCTGGAAAGATTTGGGTGCGAGTCATTTTCTCTGATTTTTCAAAAATATCTATCTACTGGTATGTCACATCGGATATATGATATATCATTGGGGGTTATATCATACAGCGGGTAGTACGGTACTACCCGCCGGGTAGTCCATTTATGGAACATCCGATTTTGGGCAACTTAAAAATAGTCCGATTCCGGGACACTAAACTGATTTTTCGGCCTGGAAATTTTGGGACAGTTTTAAGTGGTATCTAGTAATATCGTGTCTAAATCGCAAAGCGTCCCGAAATTGGCTTACCCACTGTATACCATTTTGATATTTATGAATCTCGCTTTGAGTGGCGCGCTCCCGCGAATTTGTGATGTACCGTGTGGTCCAACAATGAATCAGCCAGGAAAATTTTCCACACGCAGTTTTATATTACATTGTACAGTTGGTGACGTAACGAGTTGACACTTTCGTTTCCGATTTTCCGTCAAAAACTGTCAACTTGTTTCACTTTGTCAACTTGTTACGTCACTTTGCCCCTTTTTTGCCTATTTTTAGCCAAAAAAAGCGCAAAAACTGTCAACTCGTTTCACTTTGTCAACTCGTTACGCCACCAACTGTATTTTAGCATAAAAAGTGCGTGTAAAAATTTGTTTTTTCTGATTATTTGTTGGACCACACGGTACAAATAAATAATATGATTTTGATATTATTTTTCGCCGCACAATTCGCCATTCTGTTAAATCAATCGGTGTAAATAAAAATAAATGTTAGTCTAAAATCTGTTAGTAATAACTGTCAATTCTGTAATCTGTGAGTCGTCCCTTGTTTTGGGCGAAAGTAATTTATCTTCGGNATTTTGTATTCTAATTTTGAATTCTAAAAACTAGAAAAGCGAGAAGCGCGTTATTTTACCTCATACTGTATGAACTAGACCTTATTCAATTTCACCACTCATTTGCGGAAATTAAAACCAATAACTTTGTCTAACTGACGTGGCTACAACTGTAGTTGTAAAAAAAACTTAAGCCTTTTTAACCTTTGCACGAAACTGTCAAAGACAAATAAAAAACAATAATAAATTTATCTCAAAAATACTAGAGCTTGAATGGCGATAGGAAGTAGTTCAGGAAATATTTTTAAAGAGAAACTGAATTTATGTACAGTTCATGAGCTAATTCCGTGATTTGTTTCAAAAAAACGCTTATTATTGACCCGGAGTTCTTGTTTTACTCTTTGAACCACAAAAAATTCTGCAAACCAGAATTTCTCAAAGATCTACTACAGGTGGGGTTGGTTATAAGGTCAGCCATTTGTGCCGTTATAAGGTCAAGTCAGTTTATTTGCACTAAGGTCAAGTCAGTTTTTTTCCATAGAAATCATGTCTTTTTTGACTTTTTTTTGGGTTTCGAAGGAAAAAAGTGGTTGGTTATAAGGTCAAGTCAGTTTTTAAAAATGCATTTAAGGTCAAGTCAGTTTTTTAGACCTTGACCTCATAACCAACCCCCCTATAAACGTTTGAATATTTCATCATGGAAACGAGCCGGTGATTTTTTTTTACTCAGCTCGTGTCATGAATTCCAGTCGTTTTTGCTTTCATATTTTCTAGACCAAATTTGCATTCATAACGGAGGCACTTTATACGCGACAAAAAAATATGATAATTTACATGGTGAAAAATATTAACGAGAATTTTGACGGTTTTTGCAGTTGTATTTCTAACCGGTACAATTTGGCGACTTCTAAATTCTACCATCGACTCCCTTGGGGTCGATTTCCCGGATTTACCGCTAAAAATAATTTTAATCGCTAAATTAAAGCAACTTCAAACTCGGGTAAAAATACCAGACGACCACCCTACTCATACCCTTTGTGCTTGCCTTTTTGAGTCAGAAAATAGAATTTTTTAATAGTTTATTAACTCTCAGGGGGAAGGAGTTTTTGGGAATCCGTAGGGGGAAATGTGTGTAAATAAACACAATTAAAAAAATCACAATAATTCACAATAATTCAAAAAACCTGGTAAAGCCAAGTTGTAGAGCTCGTCAAACTACATCGATCTGATTATTCAGAAATTGATTCGGGCCACAAGGGCCCCCTAGAGAACTGTTTGAAATCTCCAACCTACGCAAAAAAACACCGTCAGTCGAATTTTCTCTAAAAATTGAGGGGGGGTCACCAATACCCGTTATGCCTTAAATCGACGAAAAAACAAGTTGCGTGTCTATTTACACGCACCTACCCCTGGGAGTTAAACTAACCTTCGGTTATACGGTAAAACTGTTGTAAACGATTGACGTGGTATATAATCATATAAATAAAAATAAATCGAATAAATATTTTGGAGATTATGTATAATAATGTCTTATCTACGACGAAGTCGTAGATAAGACAATTATCTGCAAGACAACTAGAGACATAGACATGTATCTAATTTTATCATTTGTCGAATAAGGAAATTGTTCGCAATTTCTTTCAACACTATAGACATAGGCAGCTTGCAGATAATTTAAGATTATATTATTTAAGATTATATATTTAAAAAGATTCCCAACGCAAAATTTATATCGAATTTTACTTTCGTGAAAAAAAAAAATATCAAAGGTAAGTCTGTGACAATAATATTTAATAATGACCTTGAGCGTTAATTGGCAGTTTTCAATCGTTTGTGTAATTTTGATTGTCAAATTGTCGGAAATCGTCAAATTATGATGAGAAATGTCTTCATTGTGTTGGGTTACAAACTGACACTAACAGATTGAGAAAAGTAGTCTTTCGGAGTTAAATGAATACTGGTCATTGATACTGACAGAGTCAATGTCAAAAGTTTTATAATAAAAAACCGGAAAAAAGAGATTAATAGTGCTAAAAAAAATTAAAAATCCGATGAACTTGACAAAAATTATATTCCAAGCTACGCGGTGAGTCATTTGCGTGGGTAAAATATGCTAGCCAATAGAAGATCGGTTGAAAACAATATGAGCCAATAATGCTTCGCTTGGAAATCACTTCCCAACCGTAGCGCCGCGGCCGTAGGTGCTTAGTCCCTGCTTCAAAAGCGTTAATATTTGGGGATCATATGAATCCTCCTCACCTTTTTCTCACTCAAGGAAAAAAGGCAGCGAAAAAATAAAAAGAAGACGACAAAAATTACTCTAAGTCGTCGTAAATACGCATAAACTGTCGTCTAATTTACTTTTTTTCTTTTTGGGCTAATGTATTTTTTTTGCCAAAAATGGTCAAATTAAATCGAAATTTCACTGGTGTGTAGCTAATTTTTTTCTCATTAATTTTGGATTATACGATTTTTATTTTAAGGGCTCTATAAAAAAGTCCTATATGGGCTACGCTATTGCTATAAGTTATAATTGAGATTGTGCAAAATGTGTACAGCGCGCCCTCTTCTTTTTATTTTTTCGCTTCCTTTTTTCCTTGAGTGAGAAAAAGGTGAGGAGGATTCATATCGACCGTAAGATTTGTGGCTCAAAAATGTAACGCTTTTAGGTCATGAGTCATGACGTCATTTCGTGACCCTGTTGGGCTTTTTTACCCTTAAAAATGCACTCCCTGAGGGTTTATCTGCCCAAAAAGGCCCGATGGATGGTTTATCTGCCCAGTTTTTGAGAAAAAGTTTTCCAGGAATCCTGCCTACGCTTGAGGGTTTATCTGCCCACTGGGTCATTTTTTTGGTAGCTTCATCGTATAATTTCTAAATCTCTTTTTTTGTATCAACCGACAACTGATGAATAAACTTTTTCTTTTTTTTGTCATTTTGTAATTTCACTTTTAACAAGAACAAGATATACAGTTTAGGCACCGAAATTTGGTAGAAATTTAGAACGAGCCCGACCGTCGGTTTATCTACCCAAAAATATTTTAGCGAAGTTTTCCGCCTACGCCTGCGGGTTTATCTGCCCAATTTTGGTTTATCTGTCCACTTTTCAGGTCATGAAATGGGCAGATAAACCCTCAAGGAGTGTAGTTTTCTTTATTTAAACGTAGGTTTAAACGACGTAGAATTAAAAAAAAATTGCTGAAAAAGTCTTATTTTTTTACGGAATGCTTTTGGAGTATGACGTCATTTTGTTACGCTTTTAGGTGTAACGCTTTTGAAGCAGGGACTGTACTAAATATATGATGTGAAGTAAGAAAATAAGATTGCCAAGAGGCACCGTCTGAATCGGTATCTTTTCTTTTGTGGCGAAATGGTAATCCGCCGAAATTTTTCCATTTCTGGCCAATCACAAAGCTCAAAAGGGGAAATTTCGGCGGATTAACCTTTCGCCATAAAAGAAAAGAGGTCGATGTAGATGGTGGTAATCTTATTTTCTTACTTCACATCATATATTTAGTACAGTCCCTGCTTCAGGACATTTTTCACAAAATTAATGAATTCGAAGAATTGGCGAATGTAGGAGTTAACGTAATTTATAATAGTCATTCCGGCGGTAGGAGTTAAACTTCGAGATTATTTTTTTGTAAAATTGTTAATAAATGATCACGATGACTACAGTGCGTCGACTTAAACTAATAAAATTTAATATTCAACTGTTTGAATTTTAAATTATTCTACTCTGCAACTGCCTAAGCCATATATTCGACAAATCAAATATTCTAGACTTTTCGCATTTTAAAAATCAAAAGATTTTCAACAGAATATTATCCTAGGATGTGGCGTGATTAGAAGAGAACACATCGGACTCAGCATAACGTATATCACTTTTGAAACTGAACAACGCTAAATGCTTGTTTTTTTTGCACCAGGTACGCGCCAAAAAAAAATTGTTAATTTAAAGAGGGGTCAACAGGGTTCAACTTTCCAAGTTACAGTTGGTGACGTAACGAGTTGACAGTGTCAACTTGACACTAACGCCCAAAATTGTCAACTCGTTTCACTTTGTCAACTCGTTATGTGTAAACTCGTTAGGTCACCAACTGTATTCAGAATAGAAGTTAAAATATCCGTAAATCAAGAATTTCAAAAAAAAAATTTTTAACAAATAAATTTGGACGCTAAATAGCAATTATGCCGAGAAAGACCTTTCGGAGTTAAATAACGCTCTCTAGCGACTAAATGTGTCCCTCTTTCATATATTGCAGTTCAAATTCATGCTCTGCTAGTCGTATATGTCAGGTTCATAAAAATCTAAATAAAGATAGGCACGTGTGGCATTAACGGGCACATAGTTAGGTTAGACCGCCTGGGATTTTGAGCTGAATTTAAAAGTACCTCAAATTTTCTTTTTTTTTGGATATAAGTGGTAACCGACCACGGCGTAGCCAATGGTGAACCTTAAAACTGTGACCGGTTAAGAAATTAATCGGAAATAATCCCAAATATCCCCGTTAAAATCTAAATACCGGTTAATCTCGAACCGGTTAACTTTGATGGCTCTAAAATTTTTTCTACACAAATATTATCGGGTGTATTCTATCATTTCTTAAAAAATCAACTAGATCCGCTGACTATTTCCTGTACCTACTAACACTTGGACTTTATGAAAGTGGGATTTTTTTCATTTTTAATTAAAAAAAATTCCACTTTCATAAAGTCCAAGTGTTATCCCTGGCGGCATACCTAAACATGGCTTCCCATAGAAAACGAACCTACTAACACTTGGACGTTATGAAAGTGGGATTTTTTTTCATTTTTGATTTAAAATAATTCCACTTTCATAAAGTCCAAGTGTTATCCATGGCGGCATACCTAAACATGGCTTCCCATAGAAAACGAAATATTAAACTTCTTTTGTTTAATTTCTGACTTTTTTTTTGCCACCTGTCGCTAATTTTTCATAACCATTGTGACTCATCAACCATGGTTTTAATGATCATTCGCTTCACTTGGTCATAAAAGATTGAATTAAACTGTCGTAGATTAAGGAGATATATGACGGTTGAACTTTTTCTATGGATTTTTTTTTAAGTAGGTGGCAGGACCCCGGTTTCTTCTTTTTGCGCCCGAGAGTCTCCTTCATGAATAATTCCGTAGTATATTTTATTCACTAGCCACAATTTCATCTAACAAACAGATTGTGAAAAGAACAAAACATCCCAGGAACGCTCAATTTTCTAGATGCAACAATTGAAAATCGAAATAACAATTCTAATGTTGCCAGATAAAAAACGACGCCTTTTTTCCGCACCCGGATTCTAGAGGGATTGATGACGGACCATTCAATCATTTCCATTCAAGAACTACTTCAAGTTATAACCGCCTTGAGGCCATGTGGACAATGGGCCATTTTATGGCTGGTAAGTTTTTTATTTTATTTTTAGGCCCAGAGAAACCGAGAAAGAAATGAAATTATTTTCGATTCAATATTTTTTCTTGTTCTAAATGTTCCAAAATGTAGAACTAATACATGTAATTTATACGTTATAAGTAATACATGTATGTACTGTCTGAGTTTTTTTTAAAGGGCAAAAATTCTCGATTCAACGCTGATTGGCTGAATTTCTACGCTCGAATTTCTACGCATCACGCCCACACTTCGGAGAACTGTACTAGACAGTGAAGTGTTATGAGAATATGATTGTGGGCGTTGTGATATTCTTTTTTATCCAGCCAATCAGCGTTGAATCGAGAATTTTTGCCCTTTTTTAAAAAACTCAGACAGTATGTATTACATACTATGTAATATGTGAAAAGTCACAAATAAAAAATCCGAACTTTTTTGGGCAGAAAATTTCAGCCTTAAACGACCAGGAAATTTACCTGGAATTTTACGTTCGAATCTAAACAAATTTTTTTATGACGATAGTTCTAGAATATTTTGTAGCATAACTTATGCTGAATTACTGAAAACCTATTGCGGTGAACTTGGGTAAATTCCAGATTTTCGAGGGGTGTTTGTTCTAGTGTGTTCACCCGATTGACTTCTCTTTTTTTTGACAAAATGATCCAAATAATAATACGGTGTGTCAAAACTCAAAATTTACCGTTTTTTATTCTAGAAATTAATACGCATCGAGGTACAAATTCCATCGCTTTCACAATTATCTTTCACAATTATTTTTATTCGATTAACGCCAGTAAAAGATAAATATGGAATTTTCCCATGTCCAATTCCGAAATGAAGGAAAATAATTTTGAAAGAGAAAAGCGATGGAATCTTCCCCAATTTCACTCCGTATAAATTTCTCGAATAAAAAGCGGTAAATTTTGAGCTTTGACACCCCGTACAATTTTTTTTTTCAAAGAACCTTTTTTTGCTAAAATGTTTAAAACTCAATCAATGCCTCAGTCTTCATGAAATTTAGTGAACGCATATAAAATCCTGTAAATTTCAGAGTTGCAACTGGATAATTCTTCCATTTATCAGCCGCCGAAGTTCGATAATTTCGAGTTGGTACTGTCGTCAATCTTCAAATATTCAACTCCAATTTAATGCAATTTTGGTCGCATTTGTCCACGGTGTGATCGCGGCGACCATTTCAACTTATGTCGTTTTTAATTCCAATTTAACCTATAAAGATATACAAAGCCATTCGGAAGTGCTCGAAAATCAATACTATATCNCGAGCTAAATTCGAGCTCGGACTCCGGGTCGGGTCACAGACCCGACCAAAAACTCGGGTCTCGAAATTCGGGTCAAAAAACTCGGGTCTAGACCCGAGCAAAAAAGTCTAACCAACCCGCACCCGACCCGATTCGGGTCGGGAAAATTCGGGTCTAGACCCGAATCCCGGGTCTAAACCCGAATCCCGGGTCTGGACCCGAAAACTAAAATGCAGTTTAGCTAAATTTTTCGTTGATTCCATATTAAGGAGGAGTCAGTTATGTTGTTTACACAGCTATGATTCCACAGCTATGATTACAATTTTTTTTCTTGTGCTATGAGTTTGTGGCATAAGTGCGAAAAAGAATAACGTGTAAAAGGTATCAAAATTTGGTACCTTTTACACATTATCCCATTTCTTGGTTCGTCCTTTTAAGAAAGTACCTATAATATTTCTCTTAATTTACCTCATTAGAATTAAAAATATGAACGATTTAATTAACAGGAGTAAAAGAGAAATACGACGCGTCGGAATTTTCCCATGTCCCATTCCAAAACAAAGGAAAATAATTGTAAAAAAACGATAGAATTCTTCCCCCGATGCATATTAATTTCTAGATATAAAATTGGGCAAATTTTGAGCTTTGACACACCATACCCCTCGTTTCACATGAATATCCGCTGAAAACATTGTGTCTAACCATTTTTTCCATAATAATTTATTTTATTCTATTTTTTTTAGAGACAACCATCTAACAGTAGCTAACACCTTAAATTGTAATAAAACATCAAATGTGTGACAAAAATGGACTTTACTGGTTTTCGGATTCAACATGACTGACCCCTCCTTAAATTTGACATTGTAATAATAGCAGTGACGCATAACCTTTTTTGTCTTCAATGATGACTTATCCCTTCAACCCAAAAATAGCTGAAACATTTACTCAGTAATTAATTAGGAGTTTCTCTTGGATAAGAAACAAAATTGTAGGAGTGAATTATTCGAAACAATAATGACGATTTTTATGGGTGCGTGTATTATATACAAGCCTTACTCCCATAACGGGCGTTTTTGACCCGAATATGCCACGGGTCTTGACCCGTCTAGACCCGATTTTTCCCGACTCGGGTATTAAAAAAACTGTATACCCGACCCGAGTTAGACCCGACCCCAGTCAGACCCGTCTCGGGTTTTGAGCTCGGGTCCAGAACTCGGGTCTGGACCCGAGTAAAAATAGCTACCCGACCCGTGTCCTACCCAAGTCGGGTACGGGTCTACTCGGGTAGGAGATCGGGTCGGGTACCCGAGTGCCGACCTCTGCTCTTAACCTATTCAAAAAAATAAAAATTAGGTCGGTATGACCTCTAAATCAAAAGTTATGGCGACCGAAAGGGAAATCGTCTCAAGTATCTGGCACAAAAATAATATCTATGTACATATATATAGGGGTCCGCGAACCCCGCTTCAAATGCGTTTTTATGGTATTTAATAACGAAGTACACAACTTTTTACGCTAATTTTTTACGCTTATTTTAGTCAGAAATTAAAAACTAAAAAAAAATACGAAATCTGATGGCTCATTAGTAAGAATACAATTTTTGCACGTTATTTTATAAATGTGTCAAAAACGCGAAAAATTGGTATTCGACTGTATGTGCGTTGGTCGCTCCCGTTTCTTACTGCGACANAACGGAAATTTTTTTAACATTTGATTTTCCCCAAAAAATTATGGTCTTCACTCTAGGGGGGAGGTCTTCATCCAAAAAACGGAAAAAGAAATGATTTACACTTATAACGCCACAAATGACTGACCTTATAACCGACCCCCATGTAAATGGTGAATGAACTTACTCAATATACTGGACGGTCTGACGATGGTCTCGAATTAAATTAATCCGCACAATCGACTTTTTCATTTCTTCCTGATTCGATTGGATAATATCATAATCTTGA
>SCLG01001801.1:0-11421 GCA_004367875.1 Oikopleura albicans
GTAGAAAAACGCTCTTGGAAGCGTTAAGAAGCAAACAGTTAAACAATGATTTTTTCTATTAATTAGCAGAAAGTTCACTGCATACAGTGGTACAATTTTCGGCACCATAATTGTTGTCGGTGAACTTGGAAAACGGCCTGAACTTGACGAAAATGAAGATTTTCGGTACCAATCATTTGAGTTCTGTTGGTGTTATTGGTTTGCTTTTTTTTGGAGATTAAAACTGACTTCCTTGCGCATCAAAAGGTGGAGCTTTTTTTTGATTTAAAGGTCTAGAACCGAAGATATGCTAAAAAAGGACCAAACAAGGACAAAACTTGAGATTTGATGAACTTGAAATTTAATGAAAAAATAAAGATATCAAAAAAAGCTCAACCTTTTTATGCGCCAGAAAATCAGCTTTATTCTCCCGAAAAAATCAAATAAATACTTTGCACACAACTCGTGAAAAGTGTACCGAAGTGCAGACGCTATGATTAAAAAAATCAATTTTTCATGGAAACTGTCATTTTTATAGTATAAGGACCGCAGTTTTTTCGCCAACACATGTTTTAATCATTAGTCTTAACCTTATGGCGTAGTATGTTAAAAATAAACAATAAAAATATGGTCTATACTAGTTTATATTAACAAATTGTCGGAGTGATTGCTTTAATTTCGTGTTTGATCGATGTCGAGAAAAGTAAAAATTCTCTAGATTTTTTTTCTTGAAATAAACTTGATCGTACTGTTTATTATCAATGAAGACTAAATCAACCCAAATATCAAGCAAACAATGTTTAATATTGATTTACGTGATTTGGTTAATTTTTTGTAAACAACTCCTCTGACCGGTCCTTAAGAGACTCTTGTGGGAAACATCTGAAATTTTCTAGAAAATGTGCGAATGAAATTATTTTTTTTTGGATCATGGAAATACATATACTCGCCTCAATTGCCCACAAATCAGCGTTATTATTGCAAGTAGTCAGAAGAACAAAAAGGAAAATCAGGGTTAACTTGAACGAACGAAAAATGGGTGTTTCCCACTCTTAAAACCTTTAAAAATAATATTAATGTTATGTTATNAGGGTTATTTAACCAACTCTTGTAGAAACACGGTCAAATTTTCCGTGTGTACGACGAGCAATGTCCCTTTAGATGTGCATGTCCCTCTAGATGTGCATGTCCCTCTAGATGTGCACGTTTTTCGGAAATCGAAAATGCACATCTAAAGGGACCTGACTGTATCATAATTTATGATTAATAAGGCTTATAAACAAGAATCTACGTATGTAGTACAGACCATATTTTGTCCAAAAACAATACTATTTCACCTATTTTTTTATAAATAGTGTCGAAAAATAGGTTGCTAGTGGTCTAATACGATATTTCTAATCGGTGTAGTACTGTTGTTCGCGTTTACAGCTTCGATGCAAACTATTCGTATCTGAACCCAATGTTTTGCAGTAGTTGTGTAATTACTAACCATCTATTATGTCGTGGTATGATAACACCGGCATTTTAGAATGTACAGTACGAAAGAGTTTATCTCGAACATATTCGTTTCTCAGACTAGAAGGCATTTACCGCCTTATCAACAATCCTTCAGATTTTTTTTTGTCGTTTTACCAAAAATAAGGTTGATGACCCGCTTTGACGGCAGAAGTTCCAACTTAGAACTAATTATACTGGATTTCTCTTAAAATAAGCGACCCGGTTCTACACTAGACTGTAGAGCTTTGGATTTGAAGTTGATTTCAAATTGCTTTAGCATTTTAGAAAAAAATGAGGGCCGGTACTACCGGCCCGGTACTTTTTTGTCCCAGTCAAGCGTCAAAAGTTATCCACAGTATATTGTACCTACCATGACGCATAAACATGGCTTTAATACGCTGATACTACAGAGTTTACTCACGTAAGGGAAATTTTTGATTCTCGATTGGGAGTAAGATTCCAAATTTTAACTGCATACATGCTCGATTATCTGACCACCGAACGCACAGTGCACTGAGGCAAATTATAGATAGCAATTTTGCCGAAAAGTCCATAAATGTCTCGACAGTTTGACATGACTTTCTCGGAAATTTTTTTACAAGATTTTTCACTGTTTTTAGGGTCTTATTATATAATATAAATAATTTATAATATAAATAATTTATTTATAACGATTTTTAAACATGAATTTTTTTCACATAAAACAAAACATTTTCATGTTTTACACTGTTGTCATGAGTTATACTCTGAAAATTATTATACAGAGTAGCCCATTAAAAAATGGATCTGAAGCCTTTATGGGGAGAATGGATTTCGGAATCGATTTTTGGACCGATTAAGATAAATGCCAGAAATATGCTTATATAATTGATTAACTATTGTATAAATATAAACCGCATACTGAATTCCTTGTTTAATAATTCAAATGCATCGCCATGTACACGTTGATAAATTTGCAAGTCCGGAACTGATCTTCAATCAAGTTATTGCATTTTAAAGTATATCATACACAAGTAAAAAAGGACATCCCTTTACAATACGTTCCGCTTTATGAATGTTGAAAGTTATTGAATAATAAACACATTTGCATATTTTTGCGAGAAATACCGTACCAGATGAGCATAAATGTAATTATCATATAACATTCTGCTACTGCAGCCTCGGTACTGTATCCAAAAGCAAAAACAAAAAAAGATGTATGACGTCACAGCAAGCGTTATTGAATTACTTTGACGTCCTCGCAAAGCTGACAAGCGTGAAATTATGTGTGGTAAAACTTCTGAGTTAGATCGGTCCATGAACTGACTGAAACTTGAAAGTGAGAAAAACGATCCCCCATGTTCTGAATATGTTTCAAATAAATAATTAGAATTAAACAAAAAATCCGAACTCCCGTTGAAAACTCGGCAAAGTTTAGAAGATGGAAGACTAACCTACGTACATTCTTTAAAACGTAATTTGAACACGAAAGTTCTGCCTTAAAAAGTACAGTCCTTACTCTCAATATGGCCGCTCTTCGTGTCCCCAAAACAGTAAAAAACGGACACTTTATGACAATTCACCCCAACACGGACGCTATTTTGGAGAATCAAAATCATCCATATTGTGTAGGTACTAAAGTACAGTATGATATCTTTCCTGATTTAATCCCCAGAAAAACATTTTTTGATGGTTGCTTGTTTTCCCTTCTATATAAGTCAATCTAAAAATTATTTTAGGGTTAAACTGACCACTTAAGTAATTTCTAGTAGGACAGTGTATCTTCTGAAATCTTATGTGGTCAAGCATGGTCGTGGATGGTCAGTTTTATTATAATTTCGAAAATAAAGTGATGTTTGGTCATTCGTCCACTTAGGAGGACAGGAGTGGTTTATTTTCGTTATCTGCATACATACGGGGCACACTTTCAAATTGAGAGCTACCTGCTCTACTTCATACCTAAGTACAGACTGTACCGTACAGTCTATGAAATTCTTACTTTTATCAAATATCTGCGATTTGTATCAGTTCCAAGTTAAACTATATAATGAAATTTGACAGCATGTAGCTACGAGCTACGATTGTATTTGGTACTTTTGTCTCTTGCGGTTAACTTGCGGTTGTTATGACAAAAAAAATGGCGCATGTGGAATTCAATTGCGAAATTGTCGGCTAGTCGGACTGGGAGCTATTCTTTCGATTCTGTTTTATTTATGCGAGATATCCATCTTAATTTCGAAATAGTTCCCTGCCCTTTTGCTGCCCAAAAAACTGATACTGCGTACGATCAATTTTGACACAATTTATTTTCAGGTGTCGTTAAATCTTGACAGATTGAGTTTGCCCGAAAAGGAAACCGTACAGGTTAAATTAAATGTGTTCAATCAAGGTTCAATTCTGAGAGCTGATTTAGGTCGAACTTCAAAAAATCCCTTTGGGCATGTTAAGGTTGTAAATTGGATTGATCTGAACTCAGATAGGGGATTGCTAGTACAGTGAACTGTTTTCATGTTTCTTTCTGTTGGCACTGGTCCAGACTGCCCAGAAATATATTTAAACAGACAGGAACTCAATACGCCACCTGATCAGGTTTTTTTGGGTATTTTATCATTTCTCAGAAGAATTAATCAATTGTTGTCAAAATTTCAACATAAAATTACCAATTATCAGGCTACATAATAGGAATTTCATAAGTTATCGCTTCTCGGCCGTACATAGTCGAGGTATACGGTCCCTACCCCAATAGGGATGCTATTTTCGAGAATCAAAACTTCTGTATTGGGAGTAGGGACTGTAGTTCGTTTTTTTCTGATACAGTCCTTATTATGACATAGGACGTTGTCTGTTTTCAGAATAAGCGTCCATTTACGCCTTCAAAAGGATAAACATCCGTCATGGCCCAAACTTTTAATAAATAATTTGAAATGAATCTACCATTTCAATCCATTTCTGGGATTATCCACAGTAATAATGAACTACATTGGTTTACATTATATCCTCTTTATTTTTATCAATGCACCAAGTAAACAAATCAATCGATAACATTTCATAAGAAATGAACTACATGCATGTTTCAAATCCTTAGCCTCCAAACTTTGAATACTTTATTACTGATAGACTATAAGACTTATCTTGCATATACTTGTATCTAATCAGTTATCTAACGGTACTGCCTGAACCGATATCAAGTATACTTGGTCCAAAATTGCGTTGTATTTGCCTTTATGCAAGTTTGCCTTTATCAATTTTGGCCTTTTGGACATTTGCCTTTTAGAAAATTAATTTTTTTCCAGTTTTTTTGCAAAAATTCCGAGTTATGTAGTAGTCTTGGATCTCAAGTCAACTTTCCAAAGTTTTATGCGCATATCCAAAATGATCTTATACTGAAATTGAGTTATTTCAGAGAACGCCTTTAGTGGACACCAAGCCAAAAATAACTGCAATTTTAAAAGTTGAAAGTTCCAAAACTATTAGGCACATAATGCGCATCTCTCCAATTGATCATGCTGAAAAATCGACAAAAAGTCATCTGAGGTTACACCAAAAGTGTTAACATTGCATTAAGGTTACCAACCCGCTAAACTTTAGATTGTCCGAAGGCATTCCGATGATATATTATGCGTTTTGTAAATTTGTATTTTAAGCTACTGTTTTTTTTCAGCAATATACAAACGTTTTTTAAAATATGGTATCATAATATGGGATCCAAATCGTTCAAATTTTAAATTGGATCAATAAATGGACTTTTCTTGTCATTTTATATTGGTCATGTATTCTTAACATTTGAGAAAAAAGGACAAGTTGATTTTTTCTAGGTATGAAAATTACTTTAGATTCACAAATCGTTGTGTTAGCTTTACTGGCGATAATTTAGTTCTTCAGGACTGTATTACGCAGAACTGGAGCCGCCTGGAGCAATGTGACTCATTCTTTGGCTAAATATTATTTTACCAAATTCAAGGCCACAAACGGCCCGACCCAGAAAATGATCCACCTATCATTTCTCGGCCCAATATTATTCAACAAATATACAAATAGATGTGTCTTTGAACCATTTTGTATACTATTAATTTTGATTTCATTATACAGATGTGTAGACACTTATCCAATTTATTCAATCTATAGACTATAGGTCACACTGTGTGATACCTACAAGGGAAAATGATGTTATTGAAATATGCATCTGTTTTGAAGGTTTGAATCAAGCGTTCGATTTAAAATAAAACTCGTCATAAAAATTCCTATGTAAATCATGAATTAAAAATTCGATTAAATCACAATATATAGAATATCCAGAGTTCGGAACTCAGATTCTGGCCTTCAAATATATTTGAATCAAATGTAACAAAACTTATTATTAAGAATTATTTATCTATGGTTTATCAAATAAGTTAGGGAACAGATACGGTATAACGCGTTAGTTACTAGTAGCTACAAAATGTGAGGGATGCTTGCCGTTTTTTATGAGAAATTGCTTTCGGTTAACCCCCAAGCACGATTGTTTGGCACCTCGTAGAGGACCCTAATGAGTCGCAGTGACCGTTTTTTATACATTTTTGTTCCTTTAGTAACTTTGGGCTTATTCACTTCTAAAAGTTGGCTTCAATATTCTCTATCATCGCTTAATAATTAGCAATTTGTCTGGCCAATGAAATCAAAAATGAAATACAGTAGGTGTAGTAAGGAAGTGACACTTTTGTTTTAGTATAATAGAAATTGATAATCACCGGTTAACTGGACGATGTACATTTTTTTTTATCTCAGACTGATGAGTTTTTTTTTCTATTTTCTACTTTTGGAAAAAACATGTAAGAAAAAATGATTGTCAAACTTATTAATTACAAATCTCTTTTTTGCGATTTATTGGGCCAGATCAATGCCTATGTATTCTTGGTTACTGAAATAAAATTAAACATATTTTTTTTTGTCCGGATTCGTAATCGTTTTTCATATATAATATAGGCTATATAGATTTTCATGGATATTTTATTTAACTGTCATTATCCACTCAAAACGAGTAAGCGGTGTGCTCCATTCTGGACACATCTGTCCAGAACTTCATTTCATCATTGCACTAAAACTAGTAAATAAGATTCAGAATTTCCAACGGATTATGAAACTTCTAACTGTCGTCTTGAAAATTTATTAGTACACTATATTGATATAATACAGTCCTTAACCATTTATGGGACGCTCATTCATCGGACGCTCATTCATCGGACGCTCATTCATCAGACGCTTTTTCGGCCAAAATTGGGTCATTCTAATAACCAAAAGACCTTTTTTGTGACGATGCTCATTTATCGGGCCATATTTTCGAGAACCAAAAACGTCCGATAAATGATGCTCAATTGATATATTCTAGCTTTTTCAATGACAAAAGTACTGGGATGTACGGAAAAATTTTTTTTGAGAATTTGTTACGTTATTAGCATATACATATAAAAACTGATAAAATTAAATCTTCACAATATAAAATTTTGTTTCAACCAACATTTCACACTACTNAATTTTCAATTAAGTATTTGTTAAGATAACAGCAGACTGGGTGTAAAATGCCATACTATAATATTAACAAATTAATTTGCAAATGTATTATAGGCTTTGTACCCCGTTTAAAGTTATTATAGTATGGTTTTCACAACAAAATCTTCTATTAACATGAACACAAGTTATCTCGACAATCTTAGGTTTGTAGTCCAATAGGAGTCATGGGAGTTAACGAAAAAAAAAAATACAAAAAAAGTATATAAAAACGTAATTTCGTTGGTAGATTTATAATCCGTTCGCCGTTTGGTTATATCATTAACCGTTCGCGAGTTAATTCGAAAAAACATGCCATCTGGACAGATGTGTCCAGAATGGACCATGACAGTTAATATAGGGAGGTGCAGTGGTTACTTGTAACATGTATAATTTGCGCCTTATGATAACAGAAAGCGGATATAGTAAAGTATACAATATGAACCCTAGACCGCGCAGTGTGGGCAGATTTGTCTACGGCAATTGTGCATATATGAATTTGACCGATATATTATGTATCCTTAATGATTAATACTTTTTCTAGTACACTTATTTTGTGCCGAAATTTTGTCAATTAGCCAAGTCTGACCATTACGCGGTCTAGGGTTGAGTTTCAGCGGAAAAATATATCATGGTTACTGAAGTTCCAGATACGCTTTTTCAGAGGAGTTTCTGCCCTAAACGAAATAGTTTTATTATTTCGAAAATTTTCCATATCTAAAAAAAGACTTTAAAATCGTATACCATGTGGTCTTTTTACCCAAAAAATTTAAAGCAAAAATAAACTATTATTCATGTCCTTTATCCGTTTTAATATAAATATGTTAAAAAATAACTTTTTTAAGTTTAAGTTTCAGTAGACTAGGCTTTCAGCCAAAACCTTAGGCACAAGCTTAACACAAAATTTTTTCTATAAAAATCATGTTTTTTGTACTAAGGTCATGTCATTTTCGACATTATTATTTCATCAATTGATAACTTTTTAAAAAGTTCATCAATTGATAGGTTAAAAAAAAATTTAAGCTTAAAAATGATACAGCGTGACCACAGAGGATCCATACTACTATATAGAAGTATACGAAATTGAATGACTTTCAATGTAAGTTTTACGAAGAAAACAATGAATTATGCTAAAAATTAATGAAAAAAAAAACTCCCTTAAAGGAACAATGTTAACTAATCAGTTTAATGTGTTAACGTACGTTACAATTCAGTTAAACTTTACTGCAGATGACTGATACAAGTCTGTTAAATTTTGAGTAATTTAATCTCGATTAGCTCAGTTTTTATGTATGCTGCATACAGTGCGGTTTTGATTCACGCAAAATGTTAACCAAAATGTCATTAATATGAATTTCATTTTCAAGTTTTTTGTGCTCCCTTCAGGTCTTAAAAAAGGCCAAAAGGAATTCCTTTAAATGCATTTAAGGTCTTATAGATTTTTTTTTCTTAGACTTTATAACTAATTAACTTTAGTAGTGATTTATTTTTTATTATATTATTTTTTTGGTTTTCAATTTGTACACATAGGATAGATGGGGTGCCATGAATTGCACCAGGTCGGACTGCAACAATCCCAATTTTCTGTAATCTTATCAGACCCTACACTATAGGCTGCCCACAAACTTTGAGTTTAAACTCCTAAAGGAGTACCAAAACCGATATTCAAAATCGGA
Source organism: Oikopleura albicans (assembly GCA_004367875.1). NCBI lineage: Eukaryota > Metazoa > Chordata > Appendicularia > Copelata > Oikopleuridae > Oikopleura > Oikopleura albicans. Next base: position 8,655 of record SCLG01001801.1, read on the forward strand.
AAAGTACATTTTGTAAAAATTTCGAAATTTTTGCTTAACTCCTGCGGGCTGCTACTCGCCACCCCCTGCGGGCTGATGATACAAATAATTGTATCAACTTTTTAGCGACGCCGTGAGCGCAAATTAATTTATCAATTGGACGTTCATTGGCTTTCAGTACAAATATTAAAGAATATAAAAATATTAGTTTTTCATACCTAAAAATGACGGTTTAGTAAAAAAGTCTTGAAAAAATTCGACATTTTCTAACTTAAGTGCTCCGTAACNCTGGAAAACGGATAAAATTTTATCCGTTTTCCAGCTTCTCCGTTTTCCAGTAGTGCACATATTGGGTAGCCAGCTACCCATTTTCACTTTATTTCTAAATAAAAGGAATCGAATCGAAATTATTTAACTCCTGCGGGCTGCTACTCGCCACCCCCCTGCGGGCTGATGATACAAATAATTGTATCAACTTTTTTGCGACGCCGTGAGCGCAAATTAATTTATCAATTTAAAATGTTTTAACTTGGAAAATAATTGGACGTTCATTGGCTCTTAATACAAATATTAAAGAAAATATGAATATTAGTTTTCCATACCTAAAAATGACGGTTTAGTAAAAAAGTCTTGAAAAAATTCCACATTTTCTAACTTAAGTGCTCCGTAACTACTTAACGTTTGTTCAGTTTGTGTTTAAATATTAATCATGTGTTTCTATGTAACATTCTGAGTATATAACATATTTAAAATATATATGTAATATTTATATATCGGCTACAATCACGCAATATTACGGAAAAAATGACCTGATTTTAATGAAAATTAGACAAACGCTCATGCCAATCCTTACTAGTGATTTTTCATAATCACTCGGTATACAATATTGTTATTGCATGCAATCTGTTCAAAACTTATTGCGAACATTTTGATATTTGCAGGTCACTAATCGAACATTGCGCTAACGCGACAGGTGACGTCAAAGTCAAAAGTGCGCCAAAAACCATCAAAATACGATTTTTCGGCCTTTGTGTAAAAAAAAATATGGAAAACATTAAAAAATGAAACTATTGTCAAAAAATGTGTTAAGGGTCCATGTTAACTACTGCTGCATCGGATCATCAATTTTCTCAAAGATACGGTATTTTTTTTAATGATTTTTGGCCTTGATACAATTAATTGTATCATCAGCCCGCAGGAGTTAAAGTAACAGAAAAAAGCCTGATTCTGCCTAAAGTAACAATATTTGAACTTTTTTTCGATTTAACCTACGCCCTACCTGCTTAAAGTAACAAAGTTCGCTTAAAGTAACAGTTTTTTGCTCATTTTGGTGTTACTTTAAGCAGCTGGGTGGTGTACCAGATATTTCCGTTTTTATGTCTGTACTCAGAAAACAGAGAAAACCAGAAAACCGAGAAAATTTGACACTTATCAATTCTTCTTGATCTCGACGATTAAAATTTAAATTTTCAAAGATTTAAAATTAAATAACAAAGATTTAAATTCAAATAACAAATATTTAAATTTATATAACAGAGATATAAATTAAAATCAGAAAAATTTTCTTCGTTTTTAGTTTTCTCCTTTTCCAGTTTCCAGTCAGATTCGCGAAAGGTAACTCCCAGGGATTATATTGTGACGACCGTCACAAAAAGGCCTATCGTCACAAAGAGGCCTATCTCATGAAGACGGCTCAAATCAAAAATCGGTGATAGACGGGTCAAACCAAATTCCATAAAGAAAGTTTGGAACAAAAATCAGAAATTTTTTTCAAAAATCTTCCTGAGATGACTTTGGAGACATCTGGCTAATTTTTTTATTGGTATAGTTGGACTCAGCATGTTTAAATATTCCATTAAACACTATTTGCGAAGAATTTTTTTCTTTAACTCTTAGGGGGAAGGAGTTTTTGGGAACCCGTAGGGGGAAAATGCGTGTAAATAAACACTCACTTTAAAAATTCACATTAATTCGCAATAATTAAAAAAAAACGGGTGAAGCCAAGTTGAAGAGCTTGTCAAACTACGTCAATCTGACTATTCAGAAATTGATTTGGGCCACCAGGGCCTCCTAGAGAGCTGTTTGAAATCTCCAACCTACGCAAAAATAACAATACATCCCGGGTCACCAATACCCGTTTTGCCCTACGGGGCCTCAATATTCCTTAAATCGACGAAAAACCCAGTTGCGTGTCTATTTACACGCACTTCCCCCTGGGAGTTAAAAACAGTCATAACGGGGTTATGTGGCGATCGTCACAATGTGACCCCTACGGGTTATGAGAACATATGTGACCCTTGAGAGTTAATTTACCTTTTTGTAGACTATTGGATCTTTCTGTCCCTTTTCGCCCTCCCAGCTGACAAAATGTGCCTTACCAACATTTTTACTTATGTAGGGGAACGATTAAAAACGAACTCCAGTTCATACAAAACGTAAAACGTTATATAAATTATCTGAATGATAATTTATGTTTTGGCCGTTGTTCATGGCGTTGTTATATCACAAAATTTCATAAAATTTCGTGCAGAACGTTATTTACGTTTCTGACTTGTCACGTTTCTTATCAATATATCATTCCTCTCCTTAACAAAACGAGTGCACACAGCAAATAGTTAACAACCATAATATGCACTGTAGTGCACTGACGTAAAAATATGTTGAACTGAATTCGGTGAAAAAAAAATTTATTTAAAAATCATAAACAGATTTTTGTTTTATCTTTGATTAAAATGAAACATGTTGATTTTGATTAAAAATTACTAGACAGGGGGGAGTATTTGACATT
>SCLG01001803.1:3350-13663 GCA_004367875.1 Oikopleura albicans
AACCATCTTTTGAACCATCTTTTGAACCACGATTCGCGACCAAATTGTGTGGTCGCGAAAGTACTCATAAACTGTTTTTTCGCGACCACAAATGGTCGCGAAAGTAGCCCATTCCCAAAAATCATATTTCATTTTCTTGTTTCATAAACTTTAATGTGTGCGATCTTTAACAGCGCTTAATTGTATAAGAACTTCTGAATTGGTTGAAAGTAGGAACTGAAGGAACCGAAAAATTCATTTGGGAAATCCGACGCGTACAATTCGGTTTGTACTTTGTGCCAATTTAGACGATTCGGATATCATATAATTAACGATTGTGAGGTTTAACATCACGCTCAAGTTAACATTAGGTTAGTAAAAGTGCTCAGGGAATATAGAAACAAATTTAGAGCGATCACAGTTAACTGGTTTTTCGATTTTAGCGTTTTTTTGTTGCAAAATAACCATCCGGTTTATCGGTCAAAGTTAGGTAGTTATGCTAAACATTGAATTGGACGTTAATTTTCAAATTTCCGGAAGCAGATATATTAGTTGGTATAGTTTTCAGTATATTTTTACACTTCTAAAATTACCACTCGTGTTGATCTCCGAAACAAATTCAAAATTGGTTGATTGAGACCTGCTTAAAGATAATATAACATTCATTTCCATCATTTGAGATGAAGTTTTATTTGAATTTTACACTATTACACTAATGAGAATTAAAAAAGTTAAATTTAAAATCCCGTCAAAAATGGTTCCGCCCTATGTTCTAGATTGATTGTTGTCGTAAAAGTAGACAAAGTAGCGCCGCAAAGTGTGGCTAAAAACGTCCGTTAATAATTTTATGACAGAGCAGCCCCACAAAGTGGGGCTAAAATTATGCTTGTAGTCAGTCTCATGATATAGCAGCCCAATGAGAGAGAAAACTCAGAATTGAGAAGCCGGTTTGATCTAAAACGTGCTTGATCACAAATTCCCAGTCCCGTTACGCTGGCTGTTCTGCCACCAGACTGGTTACATGCGGACTTTCAACTGCAAAGTCCAAAAAACTATTTTGGTTTGACAAAGTACGAGAAATTATCATTTTTAGACAATTTTAAATTGCAAAAAAAAAAATTTTGAAAGTTAAATAATTTTCTTAATTACCGATCCGTGTCTGTTTAGAAGGATTCGTGTAAAATTCTGCACATGGGAAACGTAATCATTATGATTAGCAAAGTTTCACTCATTGCCGTACAAAGATCATAAACGTTTTGCGAAATAGTTTGTGTTCTATTTTAAGTTGACAGCTTCAACTTGTCTTAAAATGGATGTACCGCCAGTACAGTAACGGTTTCTGTAATGTCGAATGATATCCATTGTTTTTCTCGGCGTTAACGTACGCAAAAACGGCACCGTGTTTTTCTAAGAAAAGTATTTTCGGAAGAATTTGAATTAATTTACGGTGTCTCGAAAGCAGAGGTCGGCACTTGGATTCCAACCCGAATTTTACCCGCGGGTTGGACAACGATTTTCAGGTTAAAAAAATTATAAATTCGGGTAAAACACACGGGTTGGAATCCGGTTGGACAACGATAATTCGACCTAGTACACCCAAACGGGTTGGTTACCGGAGTTTTACCCGTAACAGGTAATCACGGGTAAATTTACCCGACTTTTACGAGCGGAGTTGAAATCGGGTAGGACAAGAAAAATAATCAAAATGCCGACCTCTGCTCCAAGGGTTCAAAATCCCCCAAAACGTTATCTTTGAATAACGTTTTCCTTGAAAAAGTTTTCTTGGCAAAACCACGGTGAAAACATAAGCTCAACATAGATTGTATGTCTCGAGCGTCGCTTTAGGCTTTTCTCATTTTGAGCTGCATCCAAATTACGCGCGATTTGGGTTTCCAAGTGTAGACTACACTCAGTGTAACACACTAGGCTAATTTTAATTTCCTTCAATTCAGCCACGAATCTAATGCGGCCACAGCGACGTTTTATAGGAGAAACGGATATAAGTTTTTACATAGTTTATCTGTATATTCACGACAATCACTTCCGCACCGAAGGAACGCGTTCGAACGGGCGTCGTGAAAGGGAAATTTTGATTAGTTTGTAAATGTTGTATACAAACAGCAAATTGGCACCCAATAAAAGTTTAAGTTATCCAAACTTTTTTAAAAAGTTTAAGTTATCCAAACTTTTTTTTTCAGACGCTAAAAGGATGAAAACGGACTGACAATTTCATTATTTTCACAAAAAATGATTTATTACCTTGAGTTGACCTTGACACTCAGTTTCAGCAATAAAAAATGGCTGGTTCTGATTATTGTGCCGAATGAATAAAAAATTTGCCAGGGACGCACTTAGGTTAACATTTGAATGCAAAGGGTAACTGTTAACTTTTAGGCCTGTTAGGTCAAATGGGTAACTACTAGGGGTAAGTAACGGGTAGTAGTTTACCTAATTATAAGTCATCCGCAGACCCCATTAACCTTTTTCGTCTATCAAACAGGCAACGTTTAATTTCTGCCAATAGGAATTTCCTCCCTACGCAAAGCTTCGGTGCGTGAGAGCTAGCATTTATCGACTAATTGCGTGCTGCGATTAATAAACGATTAACACTTGACAGCTTTGACCTAGTAACGCTTGTTTCAATTGCATTTTTGCCAAACTCATTTAAAAAAAAGTTGTCAACTCCCAAATGCACTTGGGGTCATGTGATGCTGACAGTTATACTTTATGGCGATAAACGAGCTCAAAAATTCCCACCTAATGATATTAAAAAACGCTCAATTAACTCCTAGGGGACCAATGAGCAAATTTACACAAAACGCTTTGAATCGACCGAAAATTCTAGTAAACCAGGCTTAACCGATTATATGCTGAAATACGGGTCTAGTCAAATTCCATGAGAAAAATATAAAGCGTATAACGCAACTGATTTTTTTTTTGTAAAAATGGCCGCAAAGGGCTTTTGTGCAAATTTTCACGTTTGTCCCATTTCGGATTATATCCCACCCTTAGGAGTTAATGTACTTTTTCTTTCTTTGGTTGACGAAAATAACTGAAACATCCTAGCAGGCTTATCGCTTCTTTTGCCAGAATCGATCGGATCAAACGTTGAAAAAGATGAAATTGACCACATTTCGGAAACAATTGATGAAACGCTCGATCGTATTCGATGCAAACTTGATGATATGTTATATGAAGTTAGGAAAGTGAACAACATACCCAAGTATTTACCAAAATTTGGACCGACTACAAAGTTGGGCAAGCAGTATACTTCAATTTTTTATCAACAATTTTGGGTATAATAGTGAAATATGAAAAATTAGCTACTGGTGTGGGTAACAAGTTTGTCACCGAGTTGAACGGGACTCGTCGTTATTGGACTCGTCAATATACGACGAGTCCCGTTCAGCACGGTGAAAAACTCGTTACGCACATCAGTAGTACCATAAAAATGACATAAATATGACATCATAAATTATGCTTTATTGGTGGTCTTTAGATTAGGTACAGTTGTTATTTTACAAATGACGACAAATGTATTTTTTTCAACGACACTAATGGCCAAGTGGCACTGGATGAGTAGCAACTGTCAATATCACTTGTTGAAAATGTAATTGACTCGAAACACAGATTTATGTGGCAAAAGCTCATAAATTATGAGTCATAATCTCGTTGGCCCTTTTGAGCAAAATCGAAATATGCTTTTTTAAATTAACGAAACATATGTTCTCTTTATTATACTTTTAAGCAAGAAAGTCAAAGTTGGAGGTCATGATCCTTGGTGTTTTTTGGCTTATTTCACCAGTAAAACATTTCTATGGGTCAAAATGCTCATTTTAACGCCGAATGTGTCAAAAATTATCGACGAAAAAACGACCGACGCTTTTTGGATCTAGAGAACAGTTTCAACGTGAAAAGTCTTATGCCTTCTAGCGGTTAAGGCTGTGCCCCTTATATTATTTTTCTTTTCAACTTTGTGCTTCATAAATTGAATACTGTGAATATGTGAATTTCAGAATTATCATTTTGGTTCGTGCGGAAACAAACTGGAATCTAGAAAATAAAATTAAAAAAACGGCCGGAATTCATGTGACCCGCTGAGTAGTATAGAACTATTTTGATATAGAACAAAAACAAATGGGGGGTATTTCTTGTTCACTCATTACGCCTGCAACCAGCCATCGCAGCACTATCAAATTGATGCAATAAACGACATTTTGCACCATTTACATGCACTTGGACATGGTGAAGTTTCTTCTGCCGTGCCTGAAAGCCGCCCTCTAATGGTTGACCGTACGACACAGGTGTGCCCGACGCGGCGCACCATTGCCACCACATGCGACTTAACGCGACAAAGTCAAAACAATGGCAACCAATCAGAGCGGATATTCCCTTCCCAAAATACACATTTTAAAAGCGCGTCTTCTACGTCACACGTTCGATTAAGGTAGTTCTTTACAAGGAAAACAATTATTTTCTGATTTTTGTCCCCTTACAGAGTGTTGTCCCTCTGGGAGTTTTTTGTTTTTTTTTTTGGTTTTTTTNTTGATTCGTGCGGAAACAAACTGGAAATTAGAAAAAAAAAAAAAAAAAACGGCCGGAATTCATGTGACCCGCTGAGTAGTATAGAACTATTTTGATATACCAAAAACAAATGGGGGGTAATTCTTGTTCACTCATTACGCCTGCAACCAGCCATCTCAGCACTATCAAATTGATGCAATAAACGACATTTTGCACCATTTACATGCACTTGGACATGGTGAAGTTTCTTCTGCCGTGCCTGAAAGCCGCCCTCTAATGGTTGACCGTACAACACAGGTGTGCCCGACGCGGCGTACCATTGCCACCACATGCGACTTAACGCGACAAAGTCAAACCAATGGCAACCAATCAGAGCGGATATTCCCTTCCCAAAATACACATTTTAAAAGCGCGTCTTCCACGTCACACGTTCGATTAAGGTAGTTCTTTACAAGGAAAACAATTATTTTCTGATTTTTGCCCCCTTGCAGCGTGTAATCAGTATAATAGACATCAAATGTATTTTGAAATGTTTCATTTTTCAATTTCCAAACCGTTATGTTACAATTTTTCCCGTTCATTCCGTTATGTATCTGAATTTATTAAGCCCAGTTTACAATCATTTTTGGTCCATCTAAGGCGTTTTGTGAAAATTTGCAGCATTGTCCCTCTGGGAGTTAAGGAATTTTTTTTTTGGTTCTCGTAAAAAACTACCCAAGACGCGATATCCATGAAGAAAAAGTGCCCCATATGAGAGCAACGAGCATGTCCAGTTCTACCGCAAGTATAAAGTCGAAATCCTCCATCACTAAGGATGTAAAGAAAGCAGTGAAAGAATTGAAACGCACGAGTTCGAAGCGGTACAGTCTGGCCACCGCAACTATTTCCGAAAAAATTCCGGCGCCACCGTCCCCTGCTCAAATTAAGAAAACGATCAAAAAGGATTCCCAAAAGCTTTTAACTGGTCTGAAAAAGATAAAGAAAAATATAAAAGAGAAAATATAAATAAATCAACTTCGTACTATTCAAATGATTTTGTTTTGATGCTGATAATGCGAGGCGGGTTCGTCTTTATAATAATTTATTTTATTATAAATTTATATTTGAACTGTGATACTAAACTCCGCCCGGCGGGGCGCTTATATTCATAATTGATTTCCTCGCCGGACAGATACAGGGGAAGAACTAGCACAGAAATATGTTTCCCTCCGCTGTCTGATTTCCTGGGAATGAGAATCAGGGAAATCAGACAGCGGAGGGAAGCACACTAATTATAGTAGATGACTGCTGTAATTAGTGCGCTTACATGAGTTTGTTAATTGATAATTGATAATGATAATTTGTGGAAATGTATGAAAATGTATGAAACTGTATGAAAATGTATAAAAATGTATGAAAATGTATGAAAATGTATGAAAACGTATAAAAATGTATGAAAATGTATGAAAATGTATGACAATGTATAAAAATGTATGACAATGTATGAAAATGTAGGAAAATCTATGACAGTTTATTTTTCGAAAATAAAGTAAAATTATGTAGAAAAAGCGGTTTTATCACAAAGAAGCAGTGTCTACAGCAAATACAGTCCCTACTCCCGATACGGACGTTATTGATTGTGGAAAATAGCGTCTGTATTGGCAGCAGCGTCCGTATTGGGCGCAACGTCCGTATTGGGGTGATTTTCGGACAGCTTTGTAATAAAATGGCTTATTCTGGACGTTAGAATATTAGAATAGCTTATTGGGAATAGGAACTGTATATAAATTTATATTCAATGTATAAAGTTTTTAGACAAAATGAGTTTTAATTTGATCAACATTTTCATATTTTCTCAAAATATTATTTTTCGCGCCACGGGGTTATCTGTCGAAAGACTACAGTGAGTGTTAACCATGAAACTTTTGGCTAGACAAAAACATAGTTTCCGGACAGAATTTTTTCCGCTGGACATGAAGTGAAAAGCCCACAGCAGCTTCCTTTACATTTGTAGCGTATTATATATAATTTTCAACTATAATGATAATGAATTACGCTAAATTAAATAAATAAAGATAATATATTACAGAGTAAGCCACCATGAAGTTCACCGCGAAGTTAAATCTGACTTTGCTAACAAAAACATGCCTTTTTCAATATTTTTTTTTTGATCAATTTATAATCATGAATTATAGATCAAAATCTAGATGGCTCATCCTAAACACGTAAAAATTGTCATCATAACTCAGAACGTAACGATTGAGTGGTGTCAATAACGTTCTTAGTATAAAAACAAAAACAGTAAACCACAAGAGCTTATCAAAATGAAGAATTAACTTAGAGATTTCTGTTTTTTAATAAAGTTACAAAGTTTGAGGAGCGCATTCTCTAACCCGTATATGTCATCTGACCAAAGTTCCAAAAAAAGGGCTCTAATCGTTTACAAAACGAAATACTTATCTTAACTCCCAAGGGGAAGTGCGTGTAAATAGACACGCAACGTGTTTTTTTCGTCAATTCATTAAGGCATATGGAGGCCGCGTAGGGCAAAACGGGTATTGGTGACCCCCCTCAACTTTTCGAGAAAATTCGATTGACGGTGTTTTTTTTGCGTAGGTTGGAGATTTCAAAAAGGTGACTCAAATAAATTTCTGAAAAGTCAGATCGACGTAGTTTGACGAGCTCTACAACTTGGCTTTACCAGTTTTTTTGAATTATAGCTTCTAGGATAGAAGATTAATATTTTTAATCAAACTTTTTCCAATAATTCCCCAATTGTGTTTATACCAAAGCATGTGGTCCACATGTTGGTCTATAAAATATCGAAACATAGGCTAACCCCCTGGTACCATTTGTTAGTTTTATGGCAATACACAACGCTTTGCGTTAAAGCAATAGATGATTTGCGCGGGTTAGATTGAGCGCTCCAATAGAGTTCTTGAGAAGTTAAAACGATGCTCTTTGCGCCAGATGATCTTGATTCGGAGGTTCCGACGGACGAAGCCCTTGAAAAATTCGTGGAAAAGTGTTATGATTATGGATACGGCGTCCCAACTGGGGGACTTTTGATGAAACTAATTCGCGGTTTTATGGTTATTCTAATTCCAACCAATTTTGTTATGGACCTAATTAATGCAGGTTTCAATATAACAAGTGCTAATACAGTCAAGGTCTAAGCATCGTTATATAGCAGTACAAAACACTGTATTAAAATGTAGGATCTAACCTACGCGTTTTTATCAAACACAGAATTTCAGCTTACGCTTCCTCTGGGTCCCTTAAAATACATTCCTCCACAAACTTTTAAAACAAAAAATGAAGATGCCTTTTCGAAGGTACAGTCAGTATTTGATTTGGTATCCTTGTTATCTATATTGAATGTCTCGAACCTTAAATTAGTGGAAGTGGCAATAGGTGTTGCAATGATACTCAACATTATTTGCATAGAAATGATGGTGGCATTTTATAGAGTTTTGAATAAACAAAGTGCAAACCAAAGTCGAATTTTACGAAAATTTCAAAAATTAACAGGAAGGTAATATATAAATAGAAGTTTATACTGACAGCTTACACATTAAAAACTATTAAATGAATTTGGCAATTTTGTGACTCATAGAATTGCCCGGTAAGAATAGAGATAATTTGAATCTAGTGATGAATGAAACATAATGTTAACTCTTGGGGGTCACTGTGTGACAATCGTCACACAACGGTTTATTTGATCTCTTATCTCATCAAAACGTCCTCAAATCACAAATCGCTGATAGACGGGTCAAACCAAATTTTATGGACAAAATTTTCGAACAAAGAATTTTTTGCTCTGGCGATTTTTTTATTGCTCTAGATGGATTACGTCCAGATGGATACGTCCAGTATTTCAATTAGAAAGGAAAACATGACTTATGTGCACAAAAGCATTATTACTAAACTCTATTGACAATATAATGTATTAATATATTTTTTGACCTAAGCGGATTCTTTACGAAATGTTCTCACAGTTTTTAAATTCTCAACTAAATAAAATACTCAAAATAAATCAGTAGTATATATAAGTAGTGTATAAAAACGTAGTTCTTACTGATACAGATACAGTCCTTACTGTCAAAACGCACGCACTCAAATCGAGTATATCTATATTATACATTGTATGGACGCTTTTTGTGAAAAAAGGTCTCCAAAAGTTTTTGGTCAAAACAGTCAAAAATGGACACATTATGACAATTCACTCCAATACGGACGCTATTTTCGAGAATAAAAACGTCGATATTGGAAGTAAGGACCACATTTAAAAGACCATATTACACTCATAAATATATTCCCATAGAAAAATGTGTACCAACAAAATTATTTAATGTATTGGCAAACATTATTGCTGTCATTTTTGGTAGCTTGATAATGGGTTTGATTTTTATTCTAGCATTAATCGGAAATTATTTTATATTAAATTAAGCGGAATTTAAGACTGAATTTTAAGACTGAAACAAAATCAAACCTAAAATTGATTTTTTGTATCAAAGAGATTATATCTTCAATCGTGGCCCTGAGAGCCATTCTTAAAATGGATCGCGAAGATTTAAGACGCAACCGACAATCAGAGTACCGGGTGCCCTATATGAACTTAAGCCCTTTTGTTAAACGACCAATCAGAAAGTACTTCCTTGGAATGTTTAGAATTTTTCAGCACAGGGCACGTCGAGCTGGTATCGAAAATGGTGTGCAATTAGTACTGCAGCCATGGGTTAGATTTTATCTGGAGTACGGTTGTAAAATTAGCGCCATCCAGTTAGTGGGCCGTGTCTAGTAATGCCTAAAAATATTTAACACATCCAGTAATTGGTGGCGCTAAAAGAGTACCCTCTAGACGACGGTATATGCTGGGTTGAGCTTAAACCTGGTTATCGTTCACAAATTTCGTAAAAAAATAGTTTTAATATTTTTTTAACCCCATTATAGTTAACACTAGTTGTTCATCGGTATTTCTGGCAGCCAATCGATGACTTCGAGATATCGGCTAGTGAAACACAATTCGGAATCCAGCCATATACTCTATTCATTATCAAAATCATTTTCAGCGTTACCGGAACTGTGCTGGCGGCGTTTACAACTTATAAAATGATTCTCAATAGCGAAGAATTGAGCTCATTTTTAAGGGATGATAAACATATTGGTACTGAGTTTTTACATTTAAAAAAGTCATATATTTTGTTTTGATTGTCATTGTTATACTTTTTAAGAACTTGAAAATTCTGAGATAGAAATTTGTATCCTATGGACCATAGGCTATGGCAGGGCTCGGCAAAAAATGAATAAAAAAGCTCAACTTTATCAGCCTTCAGGTTTACCTTTTGAAAAAAGCTTAACTTTCCTCAACTCACGAGGTCCGCTTAAAAAAAACCTCAACTTTCCTCAACTGTCGTATGTGTCCAAAAATAAAACTTTCCACAACTTTCCACGGCAGTTCGAAAGGACTTTTGAGGAAAAGTAACTTTTGCCGAGCCCTAGGCTATGGTGTTTTTACCACCAAAAACACGCATCGATTTTAAGGAATTTTTAAGGCAATTTTAAAAATCTAAATTTGAAGAAATTACGAAAAACTCAAAAGGATTCACGAAAGCAATGACAAAGTGTTTTCTGATGACAATATCATTAGTTAGGGTTCGACAAGTTGCCCAAAAATTTTCTTGCAATGTCCAAATTTTGTTGACCAAATTTTCTTGCAATGTCGGTTACTTCTGGTCACTTCCGGTCAAACCGAAAATTGAAAAACATAACCGGACTCAATTTTTTTTTTTTGATTTAGTATCGAACTCTGGGCCACAGCTTATTACACA
>SCLG01001805.1:0-13251 GCA_004367875.1 Oikopleura albicans
CGCGGTTTTATATTGTTTCAACATAAAAAGTGCGTGTAATTTTTTTTGTTTCTGATTAATTGTAGGACCACACTAGGGTGCCCACAAACTCGGAGTTTAGGAATACCGTTCATGATATCAAAAATCGGAAAATTACAAAGTACATTTTGTGGCAAATGTGAAAAAATTTTTTTTAAAAAACTAGAGACAACCATGTCCTCATATTCTAGAAAATTGCGTTTGAAACATAAAAACGACTTTTTCGGTGCCTAGGGGTTAAAAATCGGGGGTCGTCTATATAAAGTTTTTTCATCAGTGGATCAAGCTCTGTATGATAGGGTGTCTAATTAATTGATTCGGGCACTTTTTTAAATTGACGGATTTCCATGTGGGCACCCTAGACCACACGGTATGTTAAAACATATGTTCATCGTCAATAAAATATTGACGCGTTAAAATTTCCCGAAAATGAACTCCATTGGTCACTTTTTTTTAAGTTAGCACTAACTTATTAAAAACAGGTATAACGATTTTAAAACTACGGTTTTGAAAATATTTTATCATTTGTAGCTATGGCATTTTTCGACTTCGGTCACCGAAAAAATCACAACTAAAGTGGTAGTTAGTGGTCTAAAAAGTGACCAAATGTAGTGATTAAACTGGTATACGGGGTGTATTTATATTTTATTCCAGTCTACACATATTATATACCGCATATACCAGTTTGATCGATGACATTTCAAAATCCCTTAAGGTAAACCGGCTACATGGTGTATTTGGTGCATTAGCCGATTATTTTAATTACGAATTAACATGACGATAATTGATTTATTTACCACAATTTTTTTATAAGCCGCGTCAGTCCAGACCTTAATCCATCGAAACCTTTTTATACCAAAAAAAGAAATCCATCAAAGTAATCGTTATTTCTTTCCTTTTCTGTAATCTAACAATTTCTTTGAGTTAATTCGCGGATATTTTTACTACCGGTTTTATTTGGATAAAGTAGAATTTTTCGAAATATGACAATTTTCCTATGATACTATATTATTACGATAATGTGTTGCTATCGTTTTTCCCTTCAATTATTTGTGTTGGGAATTTTCACTCGTACAAATTGATCGTTTTTCCAATGGTTATAAGGTCAAGTCATTTTCTTTCATCAAGTTTCACTAAAGTGAGTCTAAGGTTTGTCCTCAATATTGTTTTTATTTGTTCTTAAATCACGTACATGGGCATTGTCTAACCTTTACAGTTGTGGGTGCGAGAACGTGACAGTGTTTAGAAAATTAAAGTGTCACGTTCTCGGATCTCCAACTGTAAAGGAAAGGTCAGACAATACCCATGCACCTGATTTAACAACAGCTAATGATATTTAGGACAAACCTCATGCTCACTACAGTGAAACATGATGGAATAAAATGACTTGACCTTATAACCATCTTGAAAAATTTAACTTTTTTCCGACTCAAACCGGTACTGTCTTATTACTATGACATAAGTCAGAATAAAGAATAATAACCAACAAAAACTAGAGTACTAGATGGCGGCAGAGCAGCCCCAGGTTCGATTGCAAACGATTAACTCGCAGGAAAATGATCCGACATGTGTGACATATGTAATGCATGGGGAGGATGATACATTGGGCAATTCATTACGTTACATTATTTCCACCTATAAGGAAGTCGAATGTTGTCATTATACGAGGCCACATCCGACTGAGGACAAAATACATTTTCGAATTCAAACTTTTGGAGACACCCCAGGTTTAAATTTAAAAATCATAATATACGGGAGAAATTGTCAAGGGGGTGACTATATACCACCTGCGCGGTTATTTTACAAAATGATATACACGGTGTATAATACATCCCTTGAGCGTTTATCCGGCCACTATCGCTTACCAAAAACGGCCTGATAAACCCTTGGGCGGGCTGAAAGAAAAAAATTTTGGGAAAAAGTGGTCGGATAAAGGGGGCAAGATAAACCTTAAGGGTGTGTAATTCTTTTTGCAATATTTCACCATTTTTATCCACTACGCAGTTAACTGTCATTATTTATTTTCCATCTACGCCCTATGCAGTTATCTTCCAAAAAAAAAATTAATTTGAAAGGTAACTGCATATACCGTATATGATATACGATATATATCATATACCCGTAGGTGGCGTATTTATAATAAGGTTCATTAACTCCCGAGAAAGATAATGAGAATATGCGTTACATGGACACGCTTATGAGAAAAAGTATTGGTGGTATACAGTTGGTGTGGTAAAGAGTTGACACTTTCCGGTTTTTTCGTCAAAAAATGTCAACTCGTTCCAAACTGTCACTTCGTTCCGTCCCTTTTGCCCATTTGTGCCCAAAAAACTCCCAAAAAGTGTCACTTCGTTCCGAACTGTCAACTTGTTACCACACCAACTGTATACTACACAGTATGAGGTATAATAACGGACTTCTCGCTATGCTATTTTTTAAAACTATTACATTTGTAGAATGCAAATTTTGCGAAAACGAGAAACACGTTATTTTACCCTTTACTGTTACAGCCTTGTATAGTTTGGCCCGTTTTTTTTTTGTAAATTTATCACTTTGGAAGTGTTTTTGTCTGTTGGAACATTTGCGTTTGATGTGAAAGGCCACTCCCGGCCAGTGTATATATTTGTTGAGTCTAAAGGGGTGTGTGTTTAATTTATTTATATTTCACTTGGCGCTTGACCTAGTTTGCGTTTGTTGGTTAAAAAGTTTTTGCAATTTTTATAGAGAATATTTTAGCGCTGGTTATGTTGAAGAGAGGGCTCCAAGATTTAAAGTATCTGGCCGAGACGATACATGACAAATTTGAGGAAGCAGAAGTTGAATATGATGCGAACAATTGAAATAAATGAAAAAAAAACACAACGAGTTTGCATAGCCCATATTTGGCACTAACCGAAAATGGAGAAAACCTGAAAACGGAGAAAATTATCTAAAAATCACATACAGTCCTTACTCTCTTTTGGGACGTTTTCGGTTCTCGATAATAGCTTCCGAAAAAGGAGAAAGGAATGTATACAGTTTGCTGCGTAGATTACGTTGACGAAAAAAAGTTGAAAAGGAGACACGCTTTGGCGCTATAGAGTATTTTAGAAGCCATTTTTGGCAAAATTTCTCCGTTTTCAGATTTCTCGATTTATTCTCCGTTTTTGTTTAAACATATAGGGCTTCCACTTTTCTATAATTTGTGGTCACCAAAATTGGGAGTACTATACATTGTATACATTGTATATTATACAATATGTGCCTTTAAGGGTTCACTGCATAGTCGTTAAGTGGCTGGTTTAACGACTACGCAGTGAACCCTTAACCGTCCAGTTTTTGAAAAAAATGTTAGTGGACGGTTAACGGCGCATCCTGTTTATAGTATACACCAACTACCTGTTCAACGTAACAGTCAGTTTTTCCGCCTACGCACTACCTGTTTAAAGTAACAGTTCCGCCTACCCGCTTGAAGGAAACACAAAAATGGATCTAAAAACTGTTATTTGAAGCAGTAATCAGCAAAGCCAGGCATTTTCTTTGGTTTGGCGTTTTCGCCTCTGGAAAAATTTTGGCTTGGCTTGGTTTTGCTTTTTCCCATCCCAAAAAATTTTGGCTTAGCTTGGTTTGGCTTTTTAGATTTTAAAATTTTTTTGGCTTGGCTTGTTTGACCCTCGAAAAAAAATTGGCTTGACTTAAAAAAAGCCATGTGTTAAAAGCCATTCGTGCAAAGCCCTGATTTGAAGTGAAACTGTTACTTTAAGTAGGTAGTGCGTAGGCGGGAAAACTTACTGTTACTTTAAGCAGGAAGGTAGGTGTATTTTATAAAAGGCTTTTGTTGCGCCAACAGGTTTAGAGACAACAAAAGAAATACTACAAGCCATTCCCTGTTATCATCATTTTTTTATTTGTGTCATGATTGACGTTATTTTATTTTGAATTCTATTTGCAGAATGCTTCGCGTGGGTTTAATTCAATTGGGTGTTGGTTCATGTAAAAAAACAAACGTAGCGAATGCGGTCTCCATGATAAAACGGGCGAGTGATCAAGGTGCTAAACTCGTCACTTTGCCCGAGTGCTTCAACTCCCCGTATGGCACACAGGTCCGGTTTTTCTTTGAGGCACACAAACTTGAAATTAATTAAAGATTACGTCCCTGACCGACTGGGTCCCCCTGTGAATCAATTTCAGCAAAAGATAACACGAAAATTGAGACCATAACAATAATTTGTAGTACAGTCCTTAATTCCAATACGNTTTTTATAAACGGTGCATTTAGTTATTGCATGATACAATTGAAATCGGAAAGGCGCGATGAGCTAAATGTTGGCAGTTGGAAATTCAATGGCGCGAATTGAAGATGACCTTTCTCTTCTTCAAAAACAACCCGAAAAAAAGAAGAAAAAACGACCACCCGAACGCAAATGTGGCGACTGGTGTGAATTTTTATCCAGCAAAGGCGCTATTTATTATTATAATGTGAAACGCGGCAAAACGCAGTGGAAAAAGCCAGATGTTTGGGATGATAGCAATGTAAGTAGAAATAAGACTTTCATCGGTTAGTTGTAAGGGCACTACCGGAAAACGGAGAAACTTTGCCAAAAATGGCCTATAAAATGCTCTCTAGCGCCAAAGCGTGTCTCCTTTTCAACTTTTTTTTTATTTCACTAACGTAATCTACGCATCAAACTGCATCATATGTGTGAGTTATAGAAAAATTTATTTTTTTTCTGTTGAAAATTTTCTCCGTTTTCCTGTTTCTCCGTTCTCCGTTAGTGCCGCTGTAAGGTCGGCCATTTTATCCGGTATACTTTTTCTCGCTTTGTTCTTTTTTCAATCAGATCTTATAAGATACATGGTCTTTTATCCATAGAAATCATGTCATGTTTCAATTTTTTTACATGGAGGGTTGGTTATAAGGTCAGCCATTTGTCAAGTCATTTTTTTGCACTAAGGTCAAGTCAGTTTTTTAGACCTTGACCATATAACCAAACCCCTTGTAGGTGAATACCGTGATGGAAATTATAGGGGGTTGGCTATAGTGTCAGCCATTTGAACCGTTATAACTTATAATGTCAAGTCAGTTTTTTTTGAGAAAAAAATCTTAAAAATCATGTCTTTATAAGCTTTTTTTGGATGAAGACCCTGTACATTTTAGAACAAATTTAGTGTAATTATTATTATGTTTAACTAAAAAATTGTGTATTAACTAAAAAATGTCCGTTTTGTCTAAAAAAATATTTTTTAGGCATATGAACCAAAGTCCAAGAAAAAAGCTCGTATAGAAGAAGCAGAAGAAACGGAGCGCATTCTTCGGCTCGAAAAGGAGCCCGAGCCAATTGCAAATGGGAAGCCGAGCCAAAACGGCGTCCCAGTCGAGCCGGTTAAAAAACGCTCGTCGACCATTTTAGAAAATTACCGCCGTAAAAAGATCGAGCTCGAACATCAAAGCAAAAAAGACGACCAAATCGATCAAAAGTTTAGTATTGAGGTCTTACGCCAACAGCAGCGTGTCCGACGGGATGCAATTCTGGAGCGGCTCGATGAGGCCAAATTGCCGCCATTAAAATCGTTAAGGTCGTTTTCAAATTAACACAGCCCTTAATTATCATCACAAATTGTTTTGAGGATTAATCGAAAGTAATACTGTTTGGTTATAAGGTCACACTTTTTGAACACTATGAGGCTATAAGTTTGAAAAAGGAAAAATTGACCTGTAACCCCTGTAATAGTTTGGACGATAATAATATTTTAACGTACATGGTTTCTGTTTTAACAGCACGCGTACAATGACCCCAAAAAGGTGTCAAACTACAAAGTAGCGAATAAGGTCATATGACCCCTCTAATTAAAGCTCATTTCCCACTGGATCGGATTACAACATTAAAAAAGCAGTTTGCAAAAAGCATCTTTTTGTAACCGTTTTCAAAATAATGCTGACACCGAAAAGGGTGTCATATTACGCCAAAGTACGTCAAGAAGGTCATATGACCCCTTATAAGACCCCTTAAAATAAAGCAGCGGTTATACTAAATTTCATGACACTATTAAAAATCTGTTCTCAAACGGTACCTTCTTTATGTTAAAATTGTGTCAATTTGAAACCGACCTGAGTCCACCCCTACACAACATGATCAAATACGTAAATAATGAAACGTTGAGCGCGGACGTGCGCGAGATCGTTTTCGAAAAGTCGGAACAAAAGTCGAACCGGATAGCGCGAGAGCAGGCCAAGCTTGACCGCGATGTGGCGGCCCAATCGGCCCAGATCGCCCAACTCAAACATAAACTAAAACACTACAATATCAAGTCGACTACACTAACGGACCGTTGTAAAGCTCTGAGCCATCGTGAAGCGGACCTCTTACAAAAAGTGACGGGTAAAATATCCACTTACAATTCCTTGAAATGATGGCCGGCCCGCGAGGGTTAGCAACTCGCAACCATTTCGCGAAGTTCGCAAAAGTTTCGCGAGTTCAGTACCTCCGCCGGCTCAACATCAACTGCACCCACCACCCCTCTCCTTTTGTTCTATCTCCGCCTTTTCCTTTTTTTTATTGACAGGGCATTTTTGTAAAAAAAATAAAATAAAAAACACTGTTGTTTTTGGTCCGTTTGGGGGTCATTTTTAGAAAATATTTTTTGTGTCGCCAACGTATCTTGAAAACGCAGTTGGAATATGCACTGTTTTTAATAAGTTTTTGCTTTTTGCGAAATGTTAGAGAGGCTGCATAGAAATACGCATATTTTGTTGTTTGTTTGTATTTATTTACGCCGAATACTAATTATTTAAATTATACTTTATTATGTAGTTCGAGCAGATATGTATCGGGTCATATTACCGTGTATAATTTATATCTATATACATATACTATTCTAATAGTTTATTGCTTGAGAGCGCCCTTAGGGTCGTGTAATATGTGGTGCCCTTATAACAAACACAAATTTTATCCACCCTTGTGATCAACGAATCGAGCTCTTTCGAATGAACCCCTTTTTAGGACATTATGATTTTGGTGACCAAAATTTGGTGCCAGAGATCGGCACATCCGATTTTTTTTCTTACCCAACCCGAGTTTTTTACCCGCGGGAAAACACGGGTAAAAAACCTTGTAATACCCGAGCCCAAAAATGTGGTGGGGTAAAAATTGGGTTACCCAACCCGTGCTCTACCAGAGTCGGGACGGGTTATACCCGAGTTAATCCGAGCTCGGTTACCCGAGTGCCGACCATCAAAAATTAAATTTTCACTCACGTAAAATTTTCTCCGAAAAATAATAAAATTGCTAGCCAACCATAGTTTTATGGTATTCGCGTTGTCGAAAGTTCTGGGCACCCTAGTGTAAATTTTAAAATACTTCTTATGTTCGATCACTTTTTTTCTTTTTTATATTTCAGTTTGTTAAGTTAAAATATCAAAACAGTAAAAAAAAACTTTCAAATTAAAGTCCTAAAATATAGTAGCCTTTTTAGGCGATAAATATTCTCAGTACGGTGTTGCCTCTTCCTCAAATATATTTTAAGCAATTTTTCGATTTTACTAATTTATATGCAGCTTCTCCACGTTTTGTATAAATAAACTTGTCATATAAAATATCTATGGTTTTTTGCATCATAACTTTCTTCGTTCATTTTTTTGTTTGTTTGGTTAATTATAAAATGCGTTTGATATATAATCATGGCGTTTGAATGTTTTTTTCACTTGCCAAAGGTACTTTATTTTCTGTAGTACGTACTTAATTATAGAATGGCGATACGCTAATCCGGACACAAGAGGCGCCAAGAAGCAGTCAGTTTGAGTAGCGCCAATGAGCGGCACCCGAATATTTATAAACCACGTAGTCCCCATGATTCGCCGCCACTGATTGGCTACTTTGCCTAACTCCTTTGTGGCACCTCTTGTGCCCGAATTCGCGTAGCACCGTTTGATAATTAAGTACTCACCACAGGCAGTAATTACCTCACCGGCAGTTGATAAATAAATAACTGCAACAGTAGAAGCATAAATAATACGACTCATATTTGTAGTTTTCTCGAGACATATTTAACTCTCGCGCGCTGTTATGGTATCGGGATTTGTATTTTTAATCTTTTTTTCAAAAGTTGTTGGGCCCAATGATGAACTTTTGATAGTTGGGAAGCCCCTTAAATCGAAAATTGTCGAAAAGGGTCGCTTTAGCGACATAGTTAGGTTTTCCCGCTGTTTCTTAGTCTTACTTTTATTGGTATTTTTAGATTCCCTAGGTATTCGGTGTTCATTCATATTAACCCTCACAATATAGTTCCCCTTACACCGTTTGCCCTTAATTCAATTGTCTGAAACTTGACACCCAATAAGGGGGAATCAAATTACATTTTTTTTGAAATTCAAAACTGTTACTTGATTCCCCTCATATTATTTTATTCTGAAAGAATTATATTTACATTTTTCAATGATTGATAACTGCACATGAGTTCTTATCATTTCTCCATAGTTACGGGTGTTTAACAATGTCAACGAGGTACTGGGTTAAAAGATTAGTGGTTATCGCCGGGGCTCGGCTTGGCTTTCAAAATTTCATATTTTTTTTTGAGAGAGGAAAAAAGCTAAGCCATTTTTTTGGGAGAAAAAAGCCTAAGTAAGCTATTTTTACGGGCAAAAAACGGAGTCTTATTTATTGCTTATTAGCTCAGCTGACAGCGTATTTGTTTATACCAAGAGAGGTCCCGAGTTCGAGTCCCGATCGGGCCTTATTTTTTAACCCGGAACAATACTCCCCACCCCAGAAGCAACTCCTATTTATTATAACAATTTATTTTTACTTTTGGTGAAATCATCAACTTGATCACCTAATGGGCCACCTATTACCGTTAGATGGTTTTTCAAGAATATATGTACATCGATTTATTAGCATAAATACAGTGCTGAATAATTCTAAAATAGTATTTTTAACGACCGCATATTAAATATCTAAAATTAAAACAAAAATTTCGTCCCTCCTTGAAATTCACTACAGTAATCCTTATTTAGAAACTGAATTTCCGGCGCGCATTTATTGAAAATAAAAACTGTTACAAAGAGCGCTCCAAAAATACACGGATAAAACAATATATTGTGGAGTTTTTTTTTATATAGAAATCATGTCTTTTTACACTTTTTTGGATAACGTCCATTTTTCACGGTTAGTTTTTCAGACCTTGAAAACCAAAAATGCGGTGTCAAATTTCAAGTAATAATTCTTGCACCATTACGCAATTTGCTTGAAAACATCGAATTAAGTCAGCACTGTATTGCTTGAATAATTTTAACTCCTGGCTGACTCTGGTTGTTTTTCATGAAAATATTAAGTTGTACCCTACCTTTTAGATGGTTAAATAGTACCAGATGATCAAAAAATCTCATAACAGGACACCCTAATTTGAACCCTTAGGGTATGAAATTGACGATTTTATGAATTTTTCTTATTATTTTCTGCTATTCATTTATTCAAAACATTGGTATAGGGTAGACAGAATTTGGAATATAGGTTTTTTGTTAATTTTCAAAAGTAACCGGTTTGCCAAGAGACCCAGGGTAAATTATTATTGTGTTCAAACTTTGAACTTCAAAGTCATATTTTCATTCAAACTTATATGATATTTTATTCACATGTTACTCATCATTCATTATTTACCGAGTCACGTTTGTAGAGTTAAAAAAACATTTTGAAGAAGGGGAATGTGAGATATTCAAAACAGTTATTCGATATTTAGGTATCACAAAAAAAGTTTATACACTATGCGGTTAAGTTAACGGCGTTCATCATGTTAGCTTGATGAGTGGTTTTGAGTTTTTTGTTAGCCTTTTTTAATCGGTTAGGTGACTTATTCAGGTGGGCCTAATTTTTAAAGTTTAATAATCGAGGAATCTTATATGGGGATGCTTATTGGTCTAACCGATATACCGGTAAAAAACCGTGTACAAAACTTTAGGCCATTTTCAGAAACAGCGCTCAATGTTTTTTTTTGTCAAATAGGGTGTCGGCCATTTCTGTACGACCAATTTGTAATGACCCTTAGAGGGGTCATATAACAATCTAAAATTCAGCATTTAAAAATGCACATAAAGCAATTTTGTTTTTTCGGGCCAAACCGGTGTTTTTGTATTAAAATCGGTTTGTACTTCCAGTTTCGGGACCGGTAATTTCTTTCTTTCCGAAAAATCCAATATATAGTGTAGTTGTTTTTAGCACCAATGTTCATATTTATATCATTTTCGTCTGAAATACGTACTTTCATTCTTGTTATTTTTTTTTATGAATAGAGGCGGAGCCAATCTTAAGGGCCAAATTAATATGGTACATCTACAGTCCTAAAATATAATTCTTTATTTATTACGTTGAAATATTTTTCTATATCTGAATTTATGAATTTAAATTTGGTTTAAATACACCACCTGAGGGGTTATCTTACCATTGTTTATCCTTCCAAGATTGGGTTATCTTACCATTTTTTGACCAAAACGTATCGTGATTTCCAATTACTAAACTAAATGCCCTGGCGGGTTATCTTACCAAAGTTGGGTTATTTTACCGCTTTTTAGCGTATAAAGGTAAGATAACCCCTCAGGTGGTGTAGATGTAATTATAAATGCTCACTCTAAAAACCTTTCAAGGCGTTAATATTTAAAAAATCTTAATAGCAAAAACCATAAGTTCAGTTAATAAGGTCAGTGGAAGTTGAAAGCGAACGGGTTTTTATATCTACGACATTTTTTATTAGGTTCAACTCGTTCGTTTTAAGCTCTGTCAGCCGTTAAAGAAGTGGGAAATATTCTGCATAAAATGAGACTATTAAATGTAAATTAAACAAAAAAAAAACATGACACTAGATATTTTAGTTCACATCCGCTTCAGTGTGTGAAAATTGTAAATATGGTCCGCAGAATTTGTGTTTTGATACAAGCGATATTGTTGGGTATACCGTGTTTTGCAAGAGTTTTTGCCTACAAATTTCACTATATGGTATATATATATACTGTATTATTAATTGTATTTAGGTTTTCCAGGTTAATCCGCGCGGTGTCCTTAATTAGGACTCCTAATTCATTCAAACGCATTTATACGACACCGCGTGGATTTAGTTGTAAATAAACTAACGTAATAATACGGTATATATAAACAAGCTATAAGGTCTGGCATTTATCCGCTAAGGTCAAGTCAGTGTTTTTAACATCAATCATATCTTTTAAAAGTTTTTCAGGGCAACGACCTTTCGGAAAATTTCATATGTATGAAACTGTAGTCCTTAACCATTTATCGGACATTTTCGGTTCTCAAAAATAGCGTCCGATAAATGACCATCGTCACAAAAGAGGTCATTTTTTTTATTAGAATGACCCCATTTTGGCCAAAAAAGCGTCCGATAAATGGTTAAGGACTGCACACATTAAATAGTTTTTCGTAAAAAACATAAGATATATTATATTGTCGAAAGCAAAAGTCTTGTAAAAATATTTATACCCCTTTGTCGTATAATCATACAAAATTTTTGATATAAAACTAAACAAAAAAAAACAAATAAAAAAATTCGTCGCTAGCAGTTCTATAATCTAAGAAAATATTTTCACTTTTTTTCGATTCATAAAAATGTTTTCTGATATGAATTCTTGCTATAAACAAAACAACAACAAAAAACTTCCTTTACTCGTACAATTACTTTTTTCGAAAAAATATGATCGTAAAATGGAGGTTAGGGTATTTCGCCAAAAAACAAAAATCTTTGTCGTAAAACTTTGTCAACGGATAATGTGTCAAAAATAGAAAAAAAACGTCATTTTTTGATTTGGTTATTTTTCAGGTTAGCTCAAAATACACTACAGGTCAGTCATTTGTACCGTTATAAGGTCAAGTCAGTTTTTTCAGGCACTAAGGTCAAGTCAGTTTTTTTGAGTAACATGCTTTTTGGGAAAAAATCTTTAAAATCATGTCTTTATACGTTTTTTTTGAATGAAGCTTGTACGTTATAACAATTCAAAACATGCCCTGATAAGGCCTTGACGAGTTGAAATCGCCGTTCGTGTAGGTAAAAAAAAAATAAATGACTGGCATATAAACAGTGTAGTATTATTTTTTTTAACGTACACGAACGGCGATTTCAAGTCGTCAAGGCTTTATTTAGGTAAATTACGGAGACCTCGGTTTCATGTAAATTCAGTATATTTTGAGTTAACCCTTGAAATTTGAGCTCTGGAATCATTAGTTAATTTTTTAACTTTTCTCCAGGCGTGATTGTGAAGATGTCCATTGATTTCCTCCTTTCCCTTATTTTTTTTTTGTTCGTTCCTGTAATAGATTTTGCGTCATTCTTTGTGCTGCGGAAGCATCATTTTTACTTGCTATATTATCATTAATCCGCATAAATATGTCAAAAAGGCAACTCATTATTTTCCCTAATTTTAGAATGTCTGACTTTAAGAATCGTTTGGCACAGCTAAAACGGAAAAGGCTTGACGCTCAAACGGCCAATCACAAGGATGTAAGTTAATTACCGATAATAAAAATTACTACACCGGGTCAGTGCGACAAATGTTTTCGATTGGTGGGTCAAATATTGTCATACGAGCAAATTGTAATTCGACCCCTTTTTCACGGGTCATATCTGGGTCAAATTACACTTTTTGAATTTTTCATTGTCACTATTGAGGGGTGCCATGAAAAATGCAATCGAATGAGGGGTATCCATTCTCACAGGAGCAACTTGTAATTTGAACCCCTTAGGGGCCAAACTATTACTTATAGTCTATAAGTAGCATGACTTATTTTGCATATAATCTTTAGGGAAAATAGGCATGTTTTTTATTCCAGTTTTATTTTCTAAAATTGGACTTTAGGTTGTTGAAGAGGATCGGGTCGCTAAACTGCCAGTAAATTTTGAAGCCAAACGCGAACGTGCTAAATATATTCTCGACGAAATGGACCGCAAAAAACAAATTGAAGAAGCAGGTAATCATTATTTTTGCCTTTTCAAAAATAGTGTATTCTAATTCATTAACTTGAATCCGGGACCGTACAATGGGTACATATATGTGCCCACAGTGTTTTTCTATCTCTATTATAAATTTAAGGTGGTAATTACGATCGCGCCAGAATGCTGGAAAAGTCGGCCCTGGACTTAGAGCGAAAAGATGCGAAACGAAAACGCACGAAAAATCCTGATCCTGGTTTCAAATCATGGGAAGATAACACATCTCGCCAATATAATAGACTTACTAGGGGTAAGTGACATTCTAAAAGG
>SCLG01001807.1:0-13895 GCA_004367875.1 Oikopleura albicans
GCGTGTCTATTTACACGCACTTCCCCCTGTGAGTTAATTTGCACCAGAGATGTAAAAGTTCTGTTTTTTCGCAGAACTTGATAACTTCAAAACAAGAACGCCAATAGAACAAAAGAACGCAAGAACACCGTTCTAGGCCATTTTTTTCAACACGAGACAGAACAGAACGGGCATTTGGAACGTTTTTTCGTTCTATTGAAAAAAAACGTTCTGGGCATTTTTCTATCACAAGAACGCTCCAGAACGCGTTCGAAAGTTGGAGAACCACCACCACAAAAAAAAACGAGCGTTCTGTTCTGTTCTGAAAATAAGAACAATTTTAAAACACGGTAAATATCTGACAAGAAAATACGAAGCCACGTTAGAATTATAATTGGTAACAACTTGATGTCCGAAAGTGTAATTCATCACATTAGCGGCATTTCTTATCGTTCCTTAACGCAATAAATTGCGCAATGATGTTCATATTTTGTCATATTCATGAATATTTTTTTTATAATTATCTTCACGACTGTTACGAAGAAAATTTTGAGCAAAATTTAAAATTTTATTTGAATCGAAATTCCAACCAATCAGCGCAATGTTTGCGCATCTTCCACTCAGACATTTTGAACCCTCACGTCGAACTAGTTTCTATTACAGTCCTTGATTCCATAACGGCCGTTTTCGTAAATCGTAATTGAAATTTAATTTCCGATGGTGAAAAATCCGATTAATTCTTCGAAGAACATCAGATAACAACTCCTTTTGCATATATGTTACATTTCCAACTTATCGTCCAAAAACGTTTTTTACGCTAATATTTTGCCGAGATTATAAATTATCACTTTAAACACTACCGTCGCAACCGAATTAGTGGATAAACATTTTTTCGGGGCATTTTTTGGATGAGTCAAAAGTGCTCTATTTGCCCAAAGATAGCATTATCGAATTATTTAGATGCTCAAATATTGAATATAATTTTGGAGTTATTTTTGGTTTGCGGTTCATCAGAATTTTTGTCCGAAAGTACTTTTTTATTAAAATTGTGAATTAATACACCCTGTACACAGTTATGTTGTCACCCGTTATCTTGCAGTGTTGCCCGTTTGTTCGGTTATCTTGCAGTTTTTTTGTCTAATCTATCAGAAGAAACGCCTACGCCCAGCGCGGTTATCTTGCAGATTTTCCCATTCATTCTATTATCTTGCGGATTTATTTTTTTGCGCAAATTGCCAGATAACAGCGCAGGGGTGTATAATCTTTGGAGACCACGTATTAGAACAATGGCATATATTTTTTGCTTTCTTTTTTTTTAATTTTTTCAGTTAAAAAATGTATTTTTAATCGTTTGTAAGGTCGCCGCTGACCCGTACAGTCGGTGATTTGGAAATTTGTTTACGTATTAAACCGCTTACAGGGGGGTCTCACATTAAGAGACGGTTTGCGATGTTTGACCAAAGTCCACTTTTGTCCCTTAATTTGAGCTTTTTTGAACTTTTTTCGAAAAAACCGTCCCTTAATTTGAATCTTTTTGGTTAAAGTGTCCCTTAATTTGAATCCTGTCCCTTAATTTGGTGTCCCTTAATTTGGTGTCCCTTAATATGAGACCCCCTGTATGTGTAAACCTTTGTTATTATTTTGTTGAAAAAAGTGTATTCAAACCTTTGAATAACCCAAAGGCTGAGAAATAGATAGAGTAAAATTGAAGTCATCTGAATAAAAACAAAAAAGGCATTAGTTTTAAGCGTCAAGAGGAATTATAAAACAAATCTCTCTAGATGGTTACGCAAAGATTCAATGTTCGGATAAGCCACTAGACCGTAATACTAAGAAAGCTTTAAATAATCGCCTGCCTCTGTGTCACAAGTAAAGTTTTCTCATAACTCGTTAGAGAGATATAATAGCCGAGCCTTTTTTGAGATGATATTTTTTTTATCAGACGTAATCAAATTTAAACCCAGTAGTTTAGAAGGACGAATAAAAAGTGCTATGAAATCGAAATTTCGGAAAATTCCTAATAAACGGTTAAAAATGAAAGATTACTATAGTCCTTACTCTCAATACGAACGACTTCTTCCAATCACTAATATTTTTAAAAAAATTTTTGGCAAAAGCTATTTTGACCTAATAAAGACAATGCAATCAAAAAAAGCGAAAAAAAAAATTTGCCAAAAAAATTTTAAAAAATATTAGTGAATACGGACGCTTTTAGGGTAATAAGGTCCCAAAAACATTTTAAAAATGGACACTTCACAATTTACCCCCAATCTGGACGCTGTTTTCGAGAATAAAAAACGTCCGTATTGGGAGTAAGGACTGTAACAGATTTGGGCAGCGCGGCATTTCGGAAAATATATTTTCGGAAAAAAAAATTTGGGAAGAAAACGATTTTGGCAGAAAATTAAAAATATTTTATATTTAAAAAGTCAATGGTATCACCCATGCGCCGTTATCTTACTAATTTCACATGAAAAAAAAATCCGCAAAACAACGGAGGAGTCGGGGCCATCGCCAAGATAACAGCGCAGTTTTCAACACATAAAGATAGGCATTCATGATAAAATTGGCCGAAAAAATCCGCAAGATAACAGAGCGAACGAGAATATCTGCAAGATAACAGCCGACAACATAATAGCGTAGGGTGTTATTAAAATTCGTATGTTTCAACCGTATTTTCCGTCATTTTGTCGACAAATTCCGTTTCTAATCCGAAGTTATTAGAGAAAAAAAATTCCATAGGATTCTGCCATAGGAGTTCTGAACATGATAGCAAAAATCTGAGAGACCGCTCCCGAGATATGCACATGAACTTTCGTATAAGCAAAAAAAATTGTAAAAAAATTAATTAAGGCACTTAAATCGTGGACACAAAAATAGGCCAATTGGAGGCCTTCAATCAAATTTATCACGTGACTCGTTGAACTTGGCCTTGATTTTCCAAAAATATTATAAGCTAACTTTTCAAGACAAACATTTTGGCCAAAACAGTTTTTTTCGAAAAAATTTGGTGGTCATGGCTTATTTTTTTTTCTCTAACCATGAATTTTGTCACACGATTTTCAACTTTGATCCGATTCGAGATATTGCAGTCTGTGTACATTATGTACAGTACATGTTCCACGTAGATGATGCAAATTCTTGTTTCAACATTTTCAGCCGCCCTTTTTTTGCTGCTTTTTCTTTGATTCTTTCTATTCTGGATTTATACATTAAATTCAGCACCTGAACTACTGTGGTTCTATTTCTTGTTGTTTGTGTTTTGTGAAATAATCACAAGAACATAACGGCACATGTGGTGTATATAAACACTTTTGAAATACGTTTTGGTTCAAACACGATAAATTTTAAAATGTTCACTGTTTCTTAGAAGGTCGGTCAAAAAGTACATGAAAAGCTTAACATTTTCATACGTTAACATAGAACTTTTACTAGGCGAATGTTCATTAGTTAATTCTAGCAAAGTACGCGTCATCCTTTTTAATCTATACAAAAAAGATGACTCCACAAATCGTAGTAAATCCAAATTTTTGACACTGTTTTTTGCTGGTTTTAAAGACCTTATTTGATTTCATAAATTCAAATTATTCAATTATGGAATAAAATTTGAACTACAGGGGGGTCGCCAAATAAGGGCCCCTCAAATAAGGGTCGCTTTCGCCAAATAAGGGTCGGTCGGGCCAAATAAGGGTCGCTTTTTTTGGAGAAAAATATTATTGCCTCAAATAAGGGTCCTGATTTTAACTTTGATTTTTACAGATATTGTTCACTATTTTATTGTCTGCTTATAAAAATAATTAATTTTAATAGTTATTTATTTCAAATTAATTTTAAAATTGATATAAAAACAAACTAATTACGGAAAAAATCATATTTGTATACAGTAATAGCAATAAAATCCGCTATCTTGGGTTCGCCAAATAAGGGTCGGGTCGCCATATAAGGGTCGGTTTTTCAAAACACNTTGTTATACACTGCCTGAGGGTTTGTCAGGACACTTTTTCCTTCCAAAACCGGCCTGATAAACCCTCAGGCGGCGTGGTAAACCCCAAGGGCCTAGGCGGAAATGCTGGAAAAAAAAAAGACAAAAAAAGGACAAAAAAGTGTTAATTAAACTGCAAACTGTTAAGTCAAATGCAAACTGTTAAGCCAAATGGTGTTAAGTCAAATAGTTAGGTGGTGTAATTGTAAATTATAACTTTCGAGAAAACGTTTTTTGGAGAATTGTTCCAGAAAATTTTTTTTTGAAAGAACGCTTTCGCGAAAAAACTTTTTATTCGAAAAACGTTTTCTCCGAAAGACCACGGTGCCAGTAAAATAGTTTTGGTGGGCTAAAAAGAGATAAATCAATCTCAAAATCTTCAACAACATGACTTATTTGTCCACCTGCTATACTAAGTCAAACGGTTAGAGTTTAATCCCGACCTAACTCAGTTTTTTAAGTCAGCCGTTGTGTCCGTGATTGAATACAGTATTATTAACAGTTAATGCAAAAAAAAAATGAACAGTCTCGTACTTTATATCAACTGTTTATTTAATTTGTTTCCTACGACTATAGTCTATAGCACCCCAACGAGCTAGGCATGTTTGTTAGGAGTACGTTATTCACCAATATTTTAACATCTTTTTGCAACACTATACAGGGGGGTCGCCAAATAAGGGTCGTTTAAATGTTTTGAAAAACCGACCCTTATATAGCGACCCGACCCTTATTTGGCGAACCCAAGATAAGCTAATTTTATTGTTAGTACTGTATAAAAATATGTTTTTATCAATTTCAAAATTGAATTTAACATTAATAACTATTTAAATAAATGATTTTTTATAAGCAGATAATAAAATAGTGAACAATATTCGAAAGAATCGATGTTAAAATCAGGACCCTTATTTGAAGTAATAATATTTTTCTCGAAAACGAGGACCCTTATTTGGCGAAAGCGACCCTTATTTGAGGGCCCCTTATTTGGCGACCCCTATAAATATCTTCCGTGTTAAAAAAGTCGGCGTTAAAATATTAGTGTTAAAATTTACTAGTGTTAAAATTTACTTGTCAAAATTTCAATTTTGGAAATAACGTGTTAAAAAATTTGTTCCCCTATTTTTTATTCTAATTTTATAACTTCATTTGATAGTTCAAATAAAAACGCAATTTGTTAACCCTAACTATCAAAACACGTGATTAACATAACAGTGAGTTAACATAACAGTGAGTTAACATAACAGTGAGTTAAATAAGAAGAGGCAAACCAATCAAAGACTGTCTATGAGCTGCGTAGGTGGTGGATAGAGTAGCAACGGCAAAAATAAACATTTCCGTTTTACATAAATGATTCTGTCATAAAATTAATATTACAAAACATTATGACCAAATTCAACTAAAAAATTTCAAAAAAACTCTAAATTACAAAAATCTCGGTTTGGTTATGGTCGTCATTTATAATTTGATTAGAACATGTAGTCGATTTTCACGTTTTTGTCCGTTTTGGCCTCGCAACTTTTTGAAAATAACAAATCTCATCGAATACGTTAAAAAGATATAAAGTTTCATGCATTTTTTTTCTCAAAGTAATCGTTCGTGACATCCGGACTAAACAAATACTAGACATGTTTTTTCGTAAGAAGAAAGTTTTGAAGTTCATGAAACTAATAGAGTTTAAGCCCTTGAATCCTCAAAACGCCATTTAGAGCGGTGTCAGTATATATTTGGTTATAGAAGTTGTATCTCGGGTGAAATTAAAGAAGCGAACAACAAGTATGCCGGTTAGCCTCATTGGAAATGTTATATCGACAACAAAACCACTTTCACATTGGAAACTGAACAATTACGTATTATCTTTCTTGCAGTCACTACTGTACGCAAATTTTAATACTCAGACGGAATTTTTGCCAGAATATGGCAGACAAAAAGAAAAACAGAACAATTTTGGCACCACAAAGAGGTTCTCGGAGAAAATTCCCGAAAAGCATGACGAAATAAACTTTACAAAAAAACATAATTTTAGTATAATACAGATGGTTATCCAATTCTGGGACACCAAATTTTGGAAAACTTTTGAAAAAGGTCCAATTATGGAACGCTTTTCACTGATTAGAAATTAAATTTCGGAACAAAAAGCGACTTTAACTCCTAGGGGGAAGTGTGTGCATATATGCACATGACTTGTTTTAGTCGGCCCTCTAGGGGCCCCCTGGTGGCCCAAATCAACTTCTGAATAGTCAAAACGACGCAATTTGACGAGCTTTACAACGCGGCTTTAACAGTTTTTCAAATTATAACGACTTTTGAGTGTTTGCATATATGCACACAATTACCATTTCACTTCCTCCTTTGAGAGTTAAGTCAAAATCGCAAAGCATCCCTGAATTAGAAAAATATTTTCCAAAAAATGTTTCTCTGAATAAATATTTTGTCGGTTAACTACATTGAATATACAAATATTAATGTTTTAACAAATCGTTTTCTCCAAAACACATAAATTGTGTCTTCTATTTTCTCCGAAAATTCCTGCAGATATTTTCTTGTACATATATAATTTACGTCTAATTTTCAAACACAAAAAGCTCATTTTAAAACAAGGAGTACAATCAAGAGGTACTTTTTCTGCACTCAAAAATGGCAAGTTAAACTTACAGTAGAAAGTGCATACACCTGTAGAATGCACAGTAGAGTCCATCAAAAATTTCTAAATGTACTCTTTTATTGACAACTTCAGTTAGACATGCCATTGAAGACTCCTTGCTATATCAATTATAGTGTTTACCAGTTAAATTGGCACACAAGAGTAACTTAGAAAGTCAAATGGACTAAATTAGAAAAATATTCAAAACAATTTTTAAATTCTCAATGATTCTAAAAAATACTCAAAAATTCTAAAAAGGCTGAGCAAAATGAAAAAAAAAACTCAGAAAACTTTTAAAGGACTCAAAAAATTAAAAACTACTCTAAAAATCGAAAAAAAAATACTCAAAAAGTACTCAAAAATTACTCAAAAAGTACTCAAAAAGTACTCAAAAAGTACTCAAAAAGTACTCAAAAAGTACTCAAAAAGTATTCAAAAAGTACTCAAAAAGTATTCCAAAAGTACTCAAAAAGTACTCAAAAAGTACTCAAAAAGTACACAAAAAGTACTCAAAAATTTCAAAAAATACTCATAAATCTAACAAAGTACTCAAAAACGCGAAAAGTACTCAAAAATTGCGAAAAGTACTCAAAAATCTCAAAAAAATACTCAAAAAATACTCAAAAATCTCAAAAAGGACCGGTTTAAAATAGGACTCGAATTTATGATTATGAGAACGAGCAATATGGTCTGGTGACTAAATGATTAATTTTGACATTAGAAGCAAAACAATTACGTATTATCTTTCGTTCGGCTCCCGCTCCCGCTAGAAACGCATTATTGCATCACGTTGTGAATAAATATTTTAATATTGACCGGATGTAGTTGAGGCTTTAGAGTTCTATCAGACAAATGGGGAAATTGGTGTTAAAAAACCACCACCTCATTTCCAACTCAATCTAAAATGGCAACAGAATTAAAAAAATCCTCATTTGTCGTCACAAATCGCTTTTGCAACGCGTTGTTAAGAAATTAGTCTAATAATTGTTATGTTAACACCAATTAGATTTTATTCAAAATCGACGACTAATTAACTCCTGCGGTCTCGACAGTGAGATATTGAGCTGGTTTCATTTATTTCGCTAATAGCTTCAAATTTATAAAAAATTATCCCCGATCGGGTTTTTGTATTTCGTTAATATCTTTATCAAGGTGATTTTTTGTTAAAATTAACTTCCGGGTAACCTGAAATTTACATTGGGCTACCGGTTTTTATTACATACCCCTATTATTATATGCAAAATTCGCGGTGGTTACTAGTTCCAATAAATATTTTGAAGCCACCCTATGATTTAGATTTTATTAAAACTTATTGTAATAATTAGAACCGGATTTACATTTAGTTTCAAACAGCGGACTGTGTCATATGGCACTGTCGGCCGCAACATGGAATTAAAAACGGGGTCGCAGGTGTTAAATGATGGAAAATTGATGACTTACGCTCAAAATGAACGTTTTATGTTGCGGCGAATGAATTTTTTTTCTTCGTGTAGAATGAGTTTTCGGAACACGTTGAGATAAAAATGAATTGCGATAAAACGGTCCTAACGGTAATCTTTAAGAGTCGAAAACACGCAGTTTTGTCATTCAAAGACCGTTCCGTAGCGGTAACGTAGCAACAAAGTCATGTATAGGGGGAGCGTCAAGTAAGGGAGTTGGGTACTAAAACCCCGTTTATGAGTACTTTCGCAACCACACCATTTGGTCGCGAATCGTTGTTCAAAGTATGGTTTCGCGACCAAATGGTGTGGTCGCGAAAGTACTCATAAACGGTTTTTCACGAAACTACCCTTCACCCCCAGGTAAGTTTTATTTATATGGTAGGTTTCGTGTTTTTTGACACTTATCTAAAGTTGGCGCCCCAATTTACACTCAAATTTGAATTTGTGAACTTGTCCCTTTTGGCCAAATTAACCACTGGTTTTTGGGCATATACCGGTACACCTTGTATCATACAACTCATAGACCGGTTACCGGATAAACACGCATCAATTGGATATACTAGTAAATACAGAGCTCTCCTGGGCTAAATAAGGGTAACTTTTCTTAAATTTCGGAGTGAATAACATCCTATAAAAATTGCCTTCTAAAAAAAATCCTTATTGTTAAATTCATTTTTTTTTGGATTGTTAAGACGCCATCTGTGGTCACTTGACAGAGTTGGGGATGTAAAATGTTCCTTCATCCGATAAAGTCATCCAAAACGCTAATTGAATTACGACATTACATCATAATCAATGTTAACACCATTTGTGAACGTTGACCAGGAGATAACGCTTTTTAGATTTAAGGCCTTCTAAATAGTTTTATAACCAGAAAATATTTTTAACTTTAATTTGCCACTTATAATATAAACTAAGAAGTTTTTTAGTTAACAAAAAAAAACGGAAAAAATCTTACAAAAAAACTTAAGTACACCACCTAACCATTTGACTTAACACATTTTTTTCCAAAAAAGGTCTTAATTCAAATGCAAATTCTTAAGTTAAATGCAAACTGTTAAGCCACATGGGTAGTGCGTAGGTTAAAACCCTGGAAAACTTGAAACTATAAAAAATGATATAAAACAATATAATGAACGAAAAAATCCAAAAAATTGTTATACACCGCCTGAGGGTTTGTCAAGACACTTTTTCCTTCCAAAACCGGCCTGATAAACCCTCAGGCGGCATGGTAAACCCCAATGGCGTAGGCGGAAATGCTAAAAAAAAGACAAAAAAAGGACAAAAAAAGTGTTAATTCAACTGCAAACTGTTAAGTCAAATGCAAACTGTTAAGCCAAATGGTGTTAAGTCAAATGGTTAGGTGGTGTATACGCCAAAGTATTTTTAACACAAAAAATCCGTCGTGGTAGTTAAAAAATATAATAAATATAATCCATAGGTGGACAAACGTGCAAATTTGCACAAAACTGGCCATGTTTAGCAGGATTTTTTACGAAAAAATCAGTTCCGTTTTCCGTTTTATTTTTTTTTTCTCATGACCTTTTGACTAGACCCGTGTTTCAGCGATTTTCGATTAAGCCCGGTTTACTAGTATTTTATTAGTAAATCTTCAAATTTGTCCCCGTGGGAGTTAACTTACGCGTAAATGAAAGGTTCTAAGATTGGTTCCAGTTGCAATAATTTTCTAAAACGATTTTGTTGTAACAAATCACCCATGCTGACCGTTTTAGACATTAAAATGTATACGAGCGGTTTAAAATTGAAAACCCTTTGCCAGCAACGTTTACGTTGTTTGTTGTTTTGAATGTCAACATTGAAATAAGCACAACATGAAAACTTGACAACTTTGTATAATAAGTGCTTTTTCGTTTGTCCCACTCTTGTTTCTTTTTTATAATTTATGCGACGACTTTGCAAAAAAAAAAAAAATTTTTCTCTGACTTTATTACTTCTCTTGTTTTCGGTTTTTTTTTGTAATTTTCGACACCAAAAAATCATTGCTGAATTTGCAATTGTGTACCGTTGTATAACATGACGTTGAATTTTTCAGGGTTATATGGCTTAACAATTAAAGTTGAGGGTTAAATTCGCAATCGCATTGGTGGTTTTTATTTAAGGTTTTCGTTTTCTACCGCTAAACATTAACTATTTTTTTTTCATAGAAGCTAAAAGTTAGATTAAAATGTCTTCTAGTTCACTACGTTGAGATATTTTCAATTCTTAACTCCTGGAGCGCATACGATTTTTTACCCCAAACCTCCTCGATTTTTATAATGTATTTTCCAGTATCAAGCGTCGCGCGAAAATACATTACGGAGATACAAAATGGTGCAACCTTAAATAAAAACCACCATTGTGTTTATTCACTGGCAGTTCTGTGATTTCTGTTTTTTTTTGCTCGAAATTGACGAGAAATGAATCAATTTTCATTAATGAATATATAGGCTTACGACTTGAAATCGCCGTTCGTGTAGGTTTAAAACAAATACACCGGGTGCGGTGTTATCAGGCGCACAGTTATCAGGCGGGTTTTCCCGCTCATTGAGTTATCAGGCGGGTTTTTTCCTCAAAAATCTTTTCAGTTTTCCGCCTACGCCCTGTGGAGTTATCAGGCACCCTGCGCAGTTATCAGGCACCCTACAAAATTTCACAATTAACTCTTTTTGCTCGTTATTCTCCAATTTCAACTAATACACTAATTCATATATCCAGTAATTATATTCGTTACAAGGTAGCGGAATTCAGCCATATACCATTTTGAGATTGAAGTTCTAATTATTCTATAATATAAGAATGGCTTTAATGAATAGTGATACGAAAATTGTTTCCCTTTTCTCTTTCAGATATGATACATATTAAACAAGTCATATTATAACGCCCATTTTTTATGAAAGTGGGTCAAACATAGACATTTTTACTAATTTGGACCCACTTTCATTTCCAACGCGCGTTAGGATCTTAAAATTCCCCGCAGGTTCATAATAATAATTTGGTATTGCGAAATTCGCCGTTTGTTGTGTTATCAGGCAGGTCTGTCATTGGATAATGACAATTTGGTATTGTGAAATTCCCGCTCGTTGTGTTATCAGGCAGGTTTGTCATTGCATAATGACAATTTGGTATTGCGCAATTCTCCGTTCGTCGTGTTATCAGGCAGTTTTTTTTGCAACTTTTTCCCCGATTCCGCCTACGCCCTGTGGAGTTATCAGGCACCCTACGGAGTTATGAGGCGGTTTTTTGGTCGCGAAACCCGCCTGATAACTCCGCACCCGGTGTATATGACTGGAATTATAAATATTGGAATAATAGTAATCTTATGATTCAAAAGATGGATTAATTCCAGTCCCTTTATTTTTTTAACCTACACGAACGGCGATTTCAACTCGTCAAGGCCTTACAGTCACTGATTTCTTGAGTCCCACATTGATTCTTTCAATGATTTTTTCAAGTCCCGACATTTTTTCGTTTGTATAATCCGGTTTTTTTGTAAAATGTTTTTTTATCAAGTTGAATTATATCGGTCGGTACCAATTGGACTACTTATTTTGTGAGCCTCAGGGTGCAGGAGGAAAAAAAAGAAAAAGAAGAGACGCGCTCTTAGCCTATTCTGCGCAGTCCAAAATATAAAAGAAGGGATTATGATACGTAGTATAGGACTTCCTTATAGAGTCGGAATTCGATGCCATNTTTTACAATTATTTTTATTAAATATAATAATGTGATTATCCGATACATGACTGCCTGAATCTCTTTTAATATTCGGAACAAAAGGTAACTTATGTAAAACCGTTTTCTGACGTGTTTCGTATTTAGAGCGCACTAGAAATGTGACAAAACATATCGTACAAAGCGGTCGGTACCAATTGGACTACTTATTTTCCGAGCCCCACAGTGCAGGAGGAAAAAAAAGAAAAAGAGAGACGCCTATTCTGCCTATTCTGCGCAGTCCAGAATATAAAAGAAGGGATTATGATACGTAGTATAGGACTTCCTTATAGAGTCCGAATTCGATGCCATCATATAATCCAGATTTAATGAGAAAAAAATTAGCAATTCACCAGTGAAATTTCGATTAATTTTGACAATTTTTATCGAAAAAAATACATTAGGCGAAAAAGAAAAAAAGTGTCTTTGAGGACAGTTTATGCGTATTTACGAAGGGTTAGAGTCATTTTTGCGAACTCTCATGTCGATATTCGTGAAGCATTTTTCAAGGCGGTTTTTTTAGTTTCAAAATACTTTTTTCATTTTTTTTTTGCTACTTGACTTTACTTTGATATTTACATCAATTGAGCGCCGCGCGTTTATTTTATGTTATAAGCTGACATATTTTATTTTATTCGACTTTGTTTCAGATCGTGAACCCATGGTCAGCAATTAAGACATTTTCATTTATCCTAGTTAATTGAGTAAGCGTGGTCATTACGAATCTTTGCTGCCTTTTTTAACATATTTTAATCGGAACTTCCGAAAAAACTAAAGATACGAAATTTCCCGTTTTGAAAAATGTCGGGAAAAAACTAAAGATACGAAATTTCCCGTTTTGAAAAATGTCGGGAAAAAACATAATGCCTAAAATTCAAAAAAGATTATTTAGCACTTTATGAAAATAAAGTGCTAAAAAATAATCTAAATCGACGAAGCGCTGCCCTATTGACCGTGAAAATGACATTGAGTCAATTCTTGTAGCCTACAGTTTGCCACCCGAAGAAAAGCAATTGGAAGAAGTTGTGGCGTTTTTCTACACGTTTCATTGTTTATGTTTAAAAAACTCTGTAAATATTACGAAAATAAAAGCGCAACGCTCAATTGAAGTTATTATGACAAATAACTGATCATAATGAAAAAAAAATGAAAAAAATATTTTGGAACCAAAAAAAACCGCCTTGAAAAATGCTGCACGAATATTGATTCAAGAGTTTGTAAAAATGAGTCTAACCCGTCGTAAATACGCATAAACTGTCCTCAAAGAAACTTTTTTTCNCTATGACGAAAAGCTCCGGCATCGGTCTAGAGTATGAGGTATAATAACGCGCGTCTCGATTTTCTAGTTTTTAAAATTTATTAGAATACAAAATTTTATAAAGCGAGAAACATGTTATTTTACCCCGTACTGAAATATAAAGTAGTATAAAGTAGAAATTCACTTCTAACGGTCGTTACAAAGTACATATATGTCGTACTTGTGCTCGGTGGTAGGATTTCTTATATTGAATATTTCTACGGAACTATTTAATATAGGTATGATAAAGTAAAACACACAGAAAATTTAAGTATAGTACGTGTATAAATTAAAAAAAACTTTTTATTAACTTTAACACACTGTGTGAGAGTAAGTTTTTTACAACGAAGAGACCCACACCCAAAAATGTGGCCACGTTTTAATCAGCTGGGGCAAAATTTTTGCGACATTTTTGTAAGGAATACCTGTCTGACAATGCATAATGTTTGAAATTTTCAAGAAATACCTTTTTAAAATATTTTGAATTTTGCATTTAAAGTGTTTGTACAAAAAAAATTGTGTACAAACTGTGATTGTATAGTACCGTTATTCCGGCTAAACATCACTTACATCCCCCTTCTATAAGCATCTACCTTTTCCTAGTAAGTTTCACTTTCTCAGAATTGAGGCAAGTATTGAAAGTGCAAAAGTGGCCTCTATAAAGTGAACCAGACAACTTATACATGTATGTTTTTCGAAACAACGAAAACCCAACACATTGCGCTAATCAAAAATTTCCTTTTACAAAAAGTCTTAATTTTCTAGAAAAGATCCGTTGAAGGACACGACCTTTGCTGCCCTGGTCAATAGTCCGGCCGGGGAGGAAGCATTTTTCTGGTTAACCTACGA
>SCLG01001809.1:0-11786 GCA_004367875.1 Oikopleura albicans
TGAAAAAGAAGAGTTGGGTACAGCCGTTCGGATGCGTCTCCCTTTGGTCTTGGTATTGGTAATATGTGCGTCAATTTTTACTGGTGTGGGTAACGAGTTCGTCACCGAGATGAACGGGACGAGTCACTCGTCGTATATTGAGTGATTGGATTCGTCAATATCCGACGAGTCCCGTTTAGCTCGGTGACAAACTCGTTACCCACACCAGTAGCCCTGAAATTGGCGATCGATGTGTAAAACTGCTCGAATATTTCCAATTTTCTTCGATTCATTGAACAATCCTAGGTAGGGTTTATTATAGGTTTTTTAATCTATGAACTTGCTGAAATTAAATCCTGAAAAACGTAAAATTATGGTATTATTCAATCCAAACTAGAAAAAATGACCATTTTACAAGGTTGGGCAATAAAAGTTGCTGAAGTGCAAGTTTTTTGTACGCCATCAATATACAGACACATATTCTGCCACGAATCCTTATCGAGATGAATATCTGCATCACATGGTGGATACGCGAGCAATGACATAAAGTACGAAGGTGTCTCAAATGAGATAACGAGTCGATTTTGTCCTTGAGTTGGATCACCATGCCAATATGTGTCCTTGTCTCCATCAAACATATTTTCGGCGACATTTTCCGCGAGAACTTTTGGAACATTTTGACTACCTCCGAAAACTTCCCAGCTTGCGACGCTTTCCTCCCCATTCCAAGATTGGATATCTTTCGAGAAAAAACGGTTAGAGAAAAAAAAATAAGCCATGACCACCAAAGTTTTTCAAAAAAAACTGTTTTGGCCAAAATGTTCGTCTTGAAAAGTTAGCTTTTAAGATTTTTGGAAAATCAAGGTCAAGTTCAACGAGTCACGTGATAAATTTGATTAGAGGCCTTGATTAGAATGGCCCATTTGGAGGCCTTCAATCAAATTTATCACGTGACTCGTTGAACTTGACCTTGATTTTCCAAAAATCTTAAAAGCTAACTTTTCAAGACGAACATTTTGGCCAAAACAGTTTTTTTTGAAAAAAATTGGTGGTCATGGGCCATGACTCATGGCTTTTTTTTTTTCTCTCACGGAAAAAACAGATTCGGAATTTAAAATGAAGTTTCACTAACATTTAGCAAAAATATAGTGTTTTTTTTTACTTTTTAATTATTCTACAACCTAGATTGTAATGGAATCTAGAACGCACTCCGCGATACTACAAACGATAAAAAAGGCTATAATTTATAGCCTATAAAGTAGGAATTGGTCCAGGGCTCGGCATAACTCAAAAAACAAATCAACTGTCCTGAGCTGGCTTGTCGAGCTCAAAAATAGAAATATTGTTGACCACTCCTGGGGGTATCAATCAAAGCTCGGTAAATTGCAACCATTTTATGTTTGCGCAAATGACGAGCCAAAAAAAAAAATAACAAATTTTGCCGAGCCCAAGTTTCGACTTTTGTCTAAAGTCTCTAGGAGTTAGATTTAATGTATTACAATTAAACACAATCGCCTTAAAATAAATGATAATGGCGATGCAAACCTGTCAGACAAGTGTCCCACCAAAGCTTCCATATGCTGTCAGACTGGCCGTGAGATGAAATTGACATATATTTTAAATCTAAAACACCAACAGCCGCATCTCGCCACTCCATGATGGTTGCGCCATTAGTTTCATAAAGTCCGATAGAGTCGCCACCAACTCGAAGATCAAAGTCGTGTATTTTCTTAAATATTCCAGGCAATATTTAAAATTCGGATTCTTCGCCTATACCGATGAAAAAACGGTTAAATGTCTAACTATACCTGTACAAAGTATTCCAAATCATGTTCAATTTGAGCGCGTGCCTCGTCAAACCAAGTGATTGATGATTTTGTACCTTGTTCTTCTCCAAAATTGATTTTAACATATTCCATATCGGCCACGGGTTGACCATTCGGTTTTTGATGTTTAAAAAGAGCAATTTGAAGTCCAAAAGGCACCGTGAAAGCCTCTAAAATTGTGATACACCATTGTCGGTAGTGGCTTTAGTGATGGTGAAGGGCACTTTTTCGACCATTTGTGGTCGCGAAAAAACCCGCTTATGAGTACTTTCGCGACCACACCATTTGGTCGCGAATTGTTGTTCAAAATATAGTTTCGCGACCACATGGTACCCCACTCCCTTAGTGATGGAACTNGATATAATTAAAAGTACATGTATGTTCGAGGTTTACCCTTTGATTACATATTTAGACACTAAAAATTCCGAAATATGTAATTAAAGGTTAAGCATCGAAAATACATGTAGTGAAAATATGATAACCGTTTTTTTTCACGCATTGATGATTATTTTTAGCCCTACATTTCAATAAAGTCCTTTTGAGACTTCAACGTACTTTCAGTCAGTTGTAATTTTTTTTTCTTTTTTCGTAGAAAGGGCTTTTGATTTCCACGTTCTTTTATTCTGCAAAAAAAGCGAACAAGAAAAAACAACGAATATCAAATGGAAGCTATTTTCGGCTATCTTGATCGTGCGCCGCGCGTGCGCCAAGCGGGGGATCACGCCGGAATCCTATAAAACCCAACGGAAAAAGTGAAACTACCAGAACAGAAAAAATATATTCACTTTTTTAACTATCATCGAGCAAATATAGTAAAAAGAATGCAAAATATTGAAAACTATTACATTACCCAAAATGTTCCAGTTCAATTCAAACCGGAGAAACGCCAAACAAAGCGAAAATTGGCGACAGCGCGGGAAAAACGGCGAATGGAGAAGCTTAATCATTGTATTGAAGATTTACGGCAAATGATTTGTCCGGCAATGAAAGGTAAATTAGGATAATCCAATACAATTTGTATGATTAATTTCAATGAAAACCAAAAAAGATAGGGTTAACAAAAATTTCTTTTTGGACACTTTTTTTTTCAAAAATTTCAATGCATTCGTCTGTTTGAGTGATTCCCCCCATTTTTTAGTTTGTGGAAAAACCACTTCTGTCAACCTAGGTGGAAAAATGACCCAAAAAATCTTATAGGAGTATTAGTATTATACTGTATTCACGGATTTGAGTTAAAATTTTTTGGCGAAATTTTTTTCGGTTAAACTTTCAGGATATATTAAGGGGCCAAAACAGTGTACTGACCAAAATTTCTAAGGTTTTGGTCATGAGGAAAGTATTTTTTTTATCCCTA
Organism: Oikopleura albicans; assembly: GCA_004367875.1. Taxonomy (NCBI): domain Eukaryota; kingdom Metazoa; phylum Chordata; class Appendicularia; order Copelata; family Oikopleuridae; genus Oikopleura; species Oikopleura albicans. The sequence goes on from SCLG01001809.1 coordinate 3,160, forward strand.
TAAGGGTAAAAACCAAAGTATTTTGGGGGAACGTACAGGACAAAGTGGCAAAAAAAATTTCGCCAAAAATTTTAACTCAAATCCGTGATTACAAACCATATTCAAATTAGTACCAATTAGCATTTCTTTTGTAGTTAAAAAAAAATGCTGTTGGATAAAAAGTGTGACTTAACTCCTACACGACCTCCTATAAGACCTGGTTTATATGCCTATTACGGTTATTTTTTGCTTAGATTAATTTCCGATCAACTGAAACCAGTCGTACTGTTAATACATATAATATGTATAATTTATTCTACGGAAATATCAAATTATTCCAATAATCATATAAAAGCTAAATCCATCATTTTAGTTTTATAGATATACTGGAATAATTCGACACGGCCTGGCTCTAAAATTTCAAGTAGTAGTGCTATATGGCACTGTTGGGAGCGCAAAAGGTGACAAAAATGGGGGCCAAGGTGTTAAAGGTCGAAAATATGTTTTGTAAGGGTTAATTTGTGTAAGGGTTAAATGTGTTCCGCTAAGAGGCCATTTAACGGCGGATCGAGCTTATGTTGATCCTTAATTAACAATTTTACTGTAGCCCCAACCAAAGCAAAGGTGCTAATCGCCACCATTGAACGTCTCGAATATCTGGAATCATTGTACGGATCTTTAACCGGTGCAGCTCAGCGGTACCCAATGTCACCAGAAGTTGATTATGGAAAAATGTCCGAAACGGCAGAAACCGTCAGTTTTGAGCAGTGTGTACCGGTTGAAGACGATGAGGCAATTCAAAACGACGTCACAATTCAAAAAAGTCCCGAGTCGGGATTCGAGGAAATATTTTGCGTTGATAATGGTAAGTTTATATCAAAAATTTAACATTATATAAATTTTATTTATTTTTTAATTAAACTTTTTAAGNAATTTGACAAACATATTATAATCTTATTCAAACTGAACAGTATTTGGAAAACCTTGAACAAAAAAAAAATGCTTACACTAACTCCTACAGAGACTGATTTGTACAAACAATTTTTTTGCCGAAAAACTTGTTCATCGAAAAACACCATTTTACTCCAAAACAATGCTACTCGAAAGTATGCTCATTCGATCAGAAATTAAATTCTGACCAGAATACATATTTAACATTTCATTTTGGTGATGGTCAAAAAATTGAAGTTTTTAAATTTCCAAGGTGATTTTTTGGGAATTTGCACTAATATTGAATTCAATGATCCTCCATTATTTCCGAAAATAACAAATGACGAATTATTTTTTATGTTATGCTTCCGTTCAGAATTAAATTATGAACAAAGTGATTTTTTCACTTTTAAAATCCATCAGAAAAGTTGATCTCTTTTTTCACATCAAAGTCAAAAGTAGGCCAAAAATAGCCAAAACGGTTTATTTCGGTATTTGACTAAAACCAGAACAAAAAATATTTTTTTTATAATTAAAAGCAATTATATGATGTGAAAAGGATGAAAGTTTCGTACTGTAGCCTCAAACTGACAATTTTCGAACTAACTCCTAGGAATTTTTACGATTTAAGCCGTGATCCACGTTTGTGGATCAACGGTCCGCAGGAGTTAAGTTTTTTAAATATTTTTCCCCTGTTCCGCCTACGCCCTACGCAGATATCAGGCACCCTAAGCAGGTTTTTTTTTGTCGCAAAACCTGCCTGATAACTGCCCACCTGGTGTATAATAAATATAAAAAAAAATAATTGGAAAAAAATAATTTACAGAAATCAAAAATTTATTTCAAGATTAAAAATTCTTAAAACTAAACTCATTTTACTCAAGCATTTTTTTTTTATTTATTTGTATTAGTTTCAGTTCCGGTGAATTCGATCAAATACGAGGTCACAAACATCAAGCAGGAATCAATGGATTACGGTTTGGCTGATTTGGAGTCCGAGTTCAACGTTAACGATGGACTGTTTGTTGATCATTCAATCGACGTAATGACCAACCTCAGTAATGATCAGTCTTTTCTCAATGCATTCGATGACATTTAAGACGCATCATTTACAATCCAGTACCAAGAACTTATGATGGTCAAATGTTGACCTCATTCAGGCCCTTTTTTGGTAATTTTTTCCAATACGGACGTTTTTTATTCTCAAAAATAGCGTCTGTATTGGGGTGAATTGTCGTAAAGTACCCATTTGTCTACTGTTTGACATTGAAAAAGTGTCCGCATTTTTCTCAAAAAGCTTCCGTATTAAGAACGTCCGTAATGAGAGTAATGACTGTATAGTTATTTTGAAAAAAAGTCGGCTGCGCCCAAATGGGACTGCACAGTGCAGTCTGCGAGCTAACCAACAAAACTCTAAATCCGCTGGATTTTCTACCACCGCAATTCTTCAACTTTGCCTTTTTAACGGTTTTTAACTTTACCTTTCCAAGCCGATTATCTTGAAATATTATCAATTTTTTTTTGCGTGCGCTCAAATGGGACTCATTGACCGTGACAGTTGAACAACTACCACCGCAATTCTTCATTTTATGATATTTTATGATATTTTTTAGTATAATACTACGATAAATGATACTACCACCGCAATTCTTCATTCTCAAGTTTGGGAAAAATAACAAAAAATCTAAAAATAAAACTTTGTCCTTCTGTATATTTCCAATATCGTATTGGTTCTGATATAAAGTGCTACCTTTCTCCCTGTTTATGTCCGAATAATTTTACCCAAATGGTCCAAAATTTTGAATAATTCTTATAGCTTCTTGGAATTTCAAATTCTGAAAAAATTACTTTTCAAAAAATGTTTTTTTTTATAAATTACATGAAAGAGGCCACTAATTTAGTTAAAGATTTCACCGAAAACGTTTTTCTGGGATAAACTACGATCCCTAACTTTTCGTATTATTTTCGGTTCTTAGATAATGGTTGTCTAAGTGCTTAACTTTCTAATATTTTATGAAATGATGCAAAAAAAGTTCTCAAAATCATAGGAGCCATATGGTTCGTAACTGTAACTATTATTTTTATACTCTGTATTTTAAAAATCAAATTATATACTTCTGCTTACAAATGTCCAATAAAATATTTCCAAATATTTTTTAATATATTTATTCAGTTTCGTGGATGATAAAAACTGTTTTCATTATTTTTAATTACCGCAACACAAAATTTTAATGTACGGGAAAGATTCCTTATTTTTTGGTTTGAACTTCGTGGCCCATACTGTATAGCCCATACATGGTTTATGACTATGAATCATAGTCTATGATTCATAGACTATGATTTTCCCCCAAAGTTCTTAGCGAAGGCCCTTTGCAAATTTTAAGAGCGTTTGGGTCCCTAACCAAGTATCTTAACCATAGTTATGATTACACTTTTTGACCAAAACGCGTTTAAACGTATTGCGATTTTGGCCCACGCCTTATCCTATTATCTGAACAATCGCAAACACACACTAGACAGTTATTAATACTGGTTTCTATGTTGACTATTAGTAATAGTCTATTACCTACTCATAAGATCTCCTATTCGAAATGATATACTCAAATTGTGCATTCTTCTTTAGAGAAAAAAAAAGCCATGACCACCAAATTTTTTCGAAAAAAAACTGTTTTGGCCAAAATATTCGTCTCGAAAAGTTAGTTTTTGAAAATTTTTGGAAAATCAAGGCCAAGTTCAACGAGTCACGTGATAAATTTGATTAAAGGCCTCCAATTGGCCCATTTTTGTGTCAACGATTTAAGTGCCTTAATTTATTGCTTTGCACTTTTTTTTTTGCTTACACGAAATTTGCACCGAAATTTGACCGCTCCCGAGATATGCACATGAAATTTCCTGTGAGCAAAAAAAGTGCAAAACAATTAATTAAGACACTTAAATCGTTGACACAAAAATGGGCCAATTGGAGGCCTTTAATCAAATTTATCACGTGACTCGTTGAACTTGGCATTGATTTTCTAAAAATATTGTAAAAGTATTGTAAAATTATAAAAGCTAACTTTTTGAGACGAATATTTTGGCCAAAACAGTTTTTTTTCGAAAAAATTTGGTGGTCATGGTTTATTTTTTTTCTCTTACTTCTTCTCTACATTAGGTAAATTTATACATATAATATGTAAATTATCTATTTAGCATTCGACGTGAGCACAGGTATAAACATAGTATGCTGTTGAAAATTTACGTGAAATAAGCACGTATTTGGACTACGTATTATAAATTATAACTTATAATTGAAAGATTATTGTATATGTACTCTTTCAGGTGGTTTATTTTACCAGTATAACGAAAAAACGACTGTATAATTTCGATAGAATATTTTTTTTCTCGTTTTGTATGATCAAAATTAAATCACAAAGAACCACTTGTTGCTAAATATACCGAAATTTATTTTTATCTTTTTGTCTTCAACAAAGTGTGACCGTTTGAATAGGAGGAAAGAAATTTTGTTCGTTCAATTTTGTTCAATAGTGAAAGCGATCAAAATGGCAGAGGAAACGAGCAGTTTGGAAAGATTTTTCAAGAGTCCTAGGTTTTGGATAATTATATCCGTGATTGCTGCAATTATTGCATTCATCCCGCCTACGGCAGTTATAGTATCTATTAATTCAAAAAAGAACGAACTGACGGAGCCCAAATTTCCGAAAACACAATCAACAGAACCTTATTTTGGTGAGGAACCCAGCTTCGGGGGCTTTATGTATAATTTTGAAAATTTAATCTTGATATATTACCATATTGCTCTTTTTAAAATTTTTTTTCACCGTTTTTAGGCTCGTCCACTGGATGGACCACCGTCAGGCATCACATTTTTCTCAATATTCACTCCTCGCGTCCCTTCATTTTTTGATTATATAGTCCTTGATTCCATAAGGGGCGCTTCCATTACGATCATTTATCCCATAACGGCCGTTTTTTATTAAGCTATTGAAAAATAAGGCATTTCGATGCAAGTGTCACAAATTAACTATTATAATTAAGAATGGTACATAAATATAAGAATGTACATAAATGATGGAATAAGTCCTATAATAAACATTTTAAAATTTAATAAGGCATTGTATTACAATTTGTCCAGAAAATAACCCTATGAGGGGCCTTATTCCATAATGGCTATTTACCCCATAACGGCCGACTTTTTCGAGAACCGGAAACGGCCGTAATGTAATCAAGGACTGTATTTTCTTTCGAGCCTGAAAAAGTGAAAAACCTCGTCATGAAAGAACAATAGTGTTTACTACCTGCCGAGTTATCCTACCTTTATAACCGCTTTAAAACGGTAAAATAACCCAACTTTGTTTATATAACCGTTCAGGGCTTTCGGCAAAATAATTGGAAACCTTGATACCGTATCAGTAGCGTTTAAATAAGTGTATTTTAGGCGCATCTGTTGTTTTGAACAACACAACATACTACTATTTAACAGTCGAGAAATTTCTTACTCATTATGACGCCACGAAGTATTGCCGAGAACTTAACGCGAGGTACATACTATATCCAAATCTTTATCGCGGCCGTTTGTCCACAAACCAATTTCAACGCGCTTTTTTGGGAGTATGGGTTGCAAAAAACTTATATTTGTAATGATTGTGGCAAGGACAAAATTGGTCGCTAAGTCCTGTATAAAAAAATTATTTTTGGTCGGCAAAAAACTTGTATAAGCCGGGAAAATACCATTCAGCTTTACAGCCGTACGAAAAATAAATATTTAAGTCTACCTTTACCGCGATCGAAAAACGATGAACGCTCAATTGTTGAAGTGATGGCCAAAGCAAAGTACTAAACAAATTTATGCTCAACTGTTTTTTATAAAATTTTCGTAACAGAGCCTGGGGTGCGAGTGGGATTAGGGATTGTCCGGGAAGGGAGTAAACAGGAACGGAAAAGCTTTTCTATTTCGGATATGTCGTTATTTATTTAACGTTACTCTTAGGGGAAAGAATTTTTGGGAACCCGTAGGGGAAAATGCGTGTAAATAAACACGCACTTAAAAAATTCACATTATTTCGTAATAATTCAAAAAAAAAAACTGGCAAAGCCAAGTTGTAGAGCTCGTCAAACTACGTCGATCTGACTATTCAGAAATTGATTTGGGCCACCAGGGCCCCTAGAGAGCTGTTTGAAATCTCCAACCTACACAAAAAATAACAACGTCAATCGAATTTTCTCGAAAAGTTGAGGGAGGGTCACCAATACCCGTTTTGCCCTACGGGGCCTCCATATGCCTTAAATCGACGAAAAAACAAGTTGCGTGTCTAGTTACACGCACTTCCCTCTGGGAGTTAAAACCAATTATCTCCTTGGCAATTATCTGACATTTTCCTGGAAAATTTTCGGCAAAAATTCTACCAAAAAAAGGAACGAGCGGAAATTCCAATCAAATAATTGTACAGGTGTATAATCTTAAATATTAATTATGATTTTGAAACCTTACAGTCACCATAATGGTAACAATTTGTTTGGAGCAGCTAAATAAGTTTGAGTAAAGAGTATCCAGGTTTATTAATGACGTGGATAGACGCGGTTTTTGTTAACAAAACCGCCATTTTCGACGGAAACGGAAATTATCTGGATTATAATGGACTAGATGAAAAAGACAAAGTACAAATTGTATGGGAATTTTCCCGAGAACTATCACAAAACTTGTCATGAAAACTCGGTTACCGGACTTGCACACCGTGTGAAAATCAAGCTCCATGGGCCATGGCTCTTTAATTCAAGTATATAATGTAGAATGCAATGACAGAGCAGTATTATAACAAGTGCAATGACAGAGCAGCCCCACGAAGCGGGGCTGAGAAGGCCCATGTAACCAGTCCCATGACAGAGCAGCCCCGCGTGGCTTTTGAGGGTCTTTAAGTTTTGTGGCCTTTTCGAACGCATAGGCACATTTATTAGCTCTTCCTATATAACGGACGTCGTGTCTGATGGGATTAGCTTCGCGGGGCTGCTCTGTTATGAGAATGGTTATACGCGCATACTCAGCCATGCTTCGCGGGGCTGCTCTGTCATTGGACTGGTTACACGCGCATACTCACTACTGGTACAGTACAATTTGCTTTATTTGCAAACCTTGTGCAAGAGCGCTTGTCAACAGTTAATACTATTCTGTCACGAAACCTTTTTTGTATTACAAATAAGTTATCAAGGACGCTCTGGATTATAATTATGTTGGTGTCATGGATTTTAGTCACGATCAAAATAAGACAGTATGCTATTATAATATGAAAGGTATGAATCAATACCGTATGATAATCATACTACGATGTATGTTTAACTGCGCAGTCTGTTAAAACTGTAGTTCATTTAGATGGAAACTCGTTTTTTATGTGTCATCGAAATACATCCGGAATGTTAACCCGTAAGTATTTTTAAGAACATATTTTTTCAGCTTCTTTCTTAACCAAATTTTCGGAACTTTTCTGACTTATACTAGAACTTTTAATAGAACTAAACAAAATACAAATACATTTTATTATGACTCATAAATTATGATTTTGTTTAGTAAAAAGTTTTTAGAAAAGAATATTTTAAATAAATTTTTATATTATTGTTCAGATCAAAGAAATGTTTCTGAACCTCAATATTATTTTGACCATGCATTTAACTGGTCAAACAAACGGTGCTCCCATATCTGAACAATGATCCCCTATGTGACATAGCCTATGTCACATAGGGTATGTCCCACATGTCCCACCTTATCCTTTATGATAAAATGTCACACTGAGTGCCGAAAATCAAAAACGACACTTAAGGCGTCAGGGACTGTAGTACTATTTCTTTAGACTGATTATTTAAGAACGCCCCCCAAGTGATACAACCATAAATATTCAGTTGAAGATCGTGGTTGGTCAAGTCATTTGAATGACAAAGTTTCCTTTCAAAATTGGGAAGTACTAAATAACAGTACAAACGTGGCATTGAAAAGTGTTTTAAAAAGCTAAGAATTTGTTTTTACTTATATAAAAATCTGTGCCGTAATTCTAGGTGCAACTTTCTCTAATATACACCCCCTGCGCTGTTATCTTGCAACTATCGCATGAAAAAAATCCGCAAGATAACGGAGGGAACCGGGACATCTGCAAGACAACAGCGCAGGGCTTAACACATAAAGATAGGGATTCCTGCAAAATTGGCCGAAAAAATGTGCAAGATAACGGAGCCAACGGGAAAATCTGCAAGATAACGGGTGACAAGATAACAGCGCAGGGGGTGTAGCTAAGGAATGGGACTCGTTTGAAGCGACCTAACTCAGATTTTCCTCTTTTCATTTCAAAGGATAAAACATGCTGACGTCATGACGGTCATCGACCAATCAGCTGACAGTAATTTGCTTGAAAGATAGACGCATCACACATTTAGACACATAGAAATCTAGAAATGATGACCCATTTACCATTGTACATTAAATTAAAACACTTTGCGTAAATTTATGGAAAAAAAAGTCATGCAATGGAAAAATGTCAAAAACTTAACGCTTCTGTGTTCGTCCCAACCGACGAATTATTTCTTCAACAAGTAAACATGTATGAGAATTTTATAGTGATGAAAACATTTGCAAAATTACTTTTTAGATTCATCAGAGGAGTGAAGTCTGGCGAGTACCCTGTTAGACCAACTTTATTTTCAGGAAGAGTCATGATAGGACAGGACTCTGCAAATTT
>SCLG01001813.1:0-19099 GCA_004367875.1 Oikopleura albicans
ATGAGAATCCTTTTTAAACGGTGGCTAAAATTATTTGGGCGAAAAAGTAAAGCTTTGTGAAGTGACAGACGCTAGGTAATGCAATTTTTCGACATTTTTTTGTTATCTCTTTTCTGTGTATGTTTCACTCGGGCTGCATCGAGCTCTGACTCGTATTTCTACGGGGTGCAGGAACTGGGGCGGTTTTGGGCACGTTGGGTAGACCCGAGGCTAACACGGCCGCCAGCTCAGCGTCATGTTCTTCGCGGGACCTTGATTTGGATTAACGATGTTGATAAAAAAAAGAGTTATTTTCTGGTAAAAATTGATTTGATTTTTGATTAGTTTTTAAAAACTTCATAAATACTGTTGTGAAAACCTAATCGTAACACTTTCACATCCGAAAAACGGTTACGATACGAAATTTTTGGGCCTTTTTCTCGTTCATTTTGCCGAAATTCTTACTATTTGAATATGTTTTTACGATTAGGCTTGCACAACTGTAATACATGACCTACGGAGTTATCGGATAACTGCGCAGGTAGTGTAGTATGTCACTGTGGTCTTGCAAGAAACGGTTCTCGTGGAAATTTATAAAATTGTGTACTCTCTCCAATGGGGAATTTACTATTTCCCAATACGTTGAGAAAAGTTATTTACGTTTTTTAAGGCCGCGGTGACTTATACTGTATTATTGTCAGTTTGTTATTTTTCTAATGTAGTTTGGTCATCCAAAACTTGTCGGATTCGTGTTTATGTTTTGGGCAACAGGGTTTTCGTCATTTGCATTAGAATATGCCGAACGTCGAATTTCACGCACTTTTTGCCGTTCGTCTTCAAGTTGCGATTCCAGCTCCAGTATTCGTACCTAGATATTAAATTAAAATAAATTAAGCTTGGAAATATCGATTTCCAGAAATAAATAAATAATAATTCAGAAATTTGATAAAATTGGAGTAAATTATTGGGCATAATTTTGTAATCAATGGTTTTTAACAAAAAAAAAAAAAAGTTTTTTTGTCTCTTTTCGACAATCAGTGGTGGTTTTCCTGATCAGACGTTGAGGAGATCAGACCTGATAAGACGTTTTTATATTAAAAGTCGGTAGAGAAAGCCTTTTTTTCTAAAAAAGACCTAAATCATTTTATTTAATTCTATAAGGACCATATAATATGGTACTACATAATATATAATATTTCCCCTGTGCCCAAATAACCATCATTTTCAAGGAATTTGCCCAATGATATTATTTGAAGGCTAAACATCTTTAACAAAATTACCATGGTTATTTGGGCACAGGGGACATTTGTATTAAACGAATTTTGATGAATTATGTTTTTGATAAAATGTATCATATGGTATTTAATAAAATGATTTGGGTCTTTTTTAGAAAAAAGGCTTTCTCTACCTATTTTAAATTCTTAAATTCTTAAATTCTTAAATTCTTGAATAAAGGTGATATTGTAATTACATTATAAGATTCAAGAAAAAATGATCAATTATGCAATAATCTTGATTGCGTTCAATAATCATTTCGATTTGAGAGTGAAATCTGGCATTTCGTCCCAGTCACCACATAACTTACATTTAATCCGGTTGGCTTTTATAAGATAAACTTTTAATACGATTCTATTCGAAAATCCTTTGACATCGAGTGATTTCGGATAATGATTTATAATGATTTAAATACATTTACCTAGCGCCTCTGTTTTTCAGACAAACAGTTTTCCTAAAAACCACGGTGCCGCGAAATAAGTCAATGTCAAAAAATAACGCTTATTTTTTATGAGAACGAACCTGCGTATCCATTTCAACTTTTTTTGCTTGAGTGTAACTCATCTTGGTGAAATCGATTTCTTCCACATTTTTCTGACTTGCTTTTCCAGTTTGAGAAGCGCCTACTACTTTTCCAACTGCCAAATTAACATTTTTACTAAATTTTTAAATTGATAACTTTAATAACTATTCCTCTACGAACAAAATTAAAAACTTGAATAAAAACCTTATAGCTTCCAATTGTATTAACTTGTCGCCGCGATTCGCCTTAACTCTCGAGGCAGCGACCAGCTGGGCAGTACTAGCTGTAATTTCACGACTGGCCACAATGAGCGAATCGAAGTTCCCTAAATAAAATTTTATTCTTCAATTCTATAAATTTAACCGACGTTTAGTGGANTGGAAATATGAATGCAAAAAAAGCAAAAATATTTCAGCAATATTTTGGCCAGTGTTATTATCTTATAGTAGAAGCTCTCAGAATGAAAATTAATAGACTGGTTAAAAAAAATATTAAATACTGTTGTGATGCTGTTTTATGAAATCATGAATGTTAGATTGAAAAAGAAAATGAAAACAAAAGAAACAAATCAAGCGTTACCGAAAAAATATCTAGAATTTTCTTTGACAAAATGACAATTTTAACATTATAGAATTTACTGCACCATTTACCCCCTTAATATCTATTCGGAATAGACTATTCCTCTACGAAAAAAGAAAAAATTAAAAACTTGAATAAAAACCTTATAGCTTCCAATTGTATTAACTTGTCGCCGCGATTCGCCTTAACTCTCGAGGCAGCGACCAGCTGGGCAGTACTGGCTGTAATTTCACGACTGGCCACAATGAGCGAATCAAAATTCCCTAGATAAAATTTTATTTCTCAACTGTATAAATTTAACCGAGATTTAGTGGAGCCTAGGCTTAGCTACCTCCGAAAAACATGAAGATATGTTTAGAATGAAATTGGAAAAAAATCATTATTTGGTAAAAATTTTCAAAAGTTTCTAGAATTACCAGAGAGCTTACCTTGTCCCTGAACACACAGGTCGGCAACATCGGTTAGTGTCTGAGCGCGTAGCCCTACTGCTTTTGCCGCACTAAGAAGTCCTTCCGTCCAGCGTGAATTTCGATTATAGAAATCAGCCGCCGAACCAGCTCCCTAACAAAACATAGAATTTATTCACTCATCCTTTTGCCCATATATTGCACTCATTCATATGGGAGAACGGCAATAACAAATAGNAACTTGAATAAAAACCTTATAGCTTCCAATTGTATTAACTTGTCGCCGCGATTCGCCTTAACTCTCGAGGCAGCGACCAGCTGGGCAGTACTAGCTGTAATTTCACGACTGGCCACAATGAGCGAATCGAAGTTCCCTAAATAAAATTTTATTCTTCAATTCTATAAATTTAACCGACGTTTAGTGGAGCCTAGGCACAACTACCTCCGAAAAACATGAAGATATTTTTAGAATGAAATTGGAAAAAATCATTATTTGGTAAAAATTTTCGAAAATTTCTAGAATTACCGAAGAGCTTACCTTGTCCCTGAACACACAGGTCGGCAACATCGGTTAGTGTCTGAGCGCGTAGCCCTACTGCTTTTGCCGCACTAAGAAGTCCTTCCGTCCAGCGTGAATTTCGATTATAGAAGTCAGCCGCCGAACCAGCTCCCTGACAAAACATATAATTTATTCACTCATCCTTTTGCCCATATATTGCACCCATTAATTTGGGAAAACGGTAATAATACATATTTTGGATGTCCGAGCCCAGAGCTCAATTGGAAATTCAAAAAAAAACATAACTTTCCCTGAAAAGAAACCCCATATGACGGGTAGTAATAAAAACCGGTAGGTACGTTTCATGGTTTTGGGACCCCCCGTACACACTAGGCCCATCCTTTGGGCGTTGTTTACCGTTGGAATTAAATTCATATCTTGTTTCGTCTTGGAGGAGTTACAAAAGTATTGTAGGTATTATGAAAAAAAAACCCGTCTATGTAGTTGTAGGAGGTTTGTAACCACCTTAATGATAAAATTATACTTGACCTTAACTTTAGCAAAAATACCGTAAAACCACAATTCCCTGTCTAGATCCTCAAATACGTTTTTCTGAATGAACCGGTGATCATTTGAGTATACAAGAGTTTATACTACTTACTCGGCCAACTTCGACAATTTCTGTTTGTAAAACATCACTTGCAACAATCAACTGGCGAATCAGGGCCATTAAATCAGTACAACTGTCTAAAATGGCTTCATGGACCTTAAGTTCGGCACCAGATAAGCGACTTCGAGCTTCTTCCATTATCTAAAATAACTCTAGTAAGTTAATATACTAGTTAGTGAACTGGTTAGTAATCTTTAAGAACCCAAAACATCGAAAAAGCCTTTAAAATCGGTAATCCGTAAAACCCGGACTGTCTAAAAACTGTAGTATTTATTCAAAATGAAGTGAAAACGGTTTCAAGGTATTATTTTTCAGATCATTTATCTGGAAGAGGAGCAGAGGGGTCACCAATTAGTGACCGGTTTCATATTAAAAAACGGGCCCTCACTTGGCAACCTGGTAGTTTTTTTGAAAGCGGTAACCGTCGCGACGTTTACTGAATGACAACTTTTGTTTTTGGAAAAAGGGCCTTACTTGACGACCCCTCTTTAGTAAATTTCGGTAGTAATCAAACTTTGATTCTCGGGACATTGTCCACTTACCGATTTTATTCGATTAGCAGCGTCTTCAACTAATTTTGCCGCAGACTGCAATTCAAGCGCCAAAGCTTCGCCAACTTGCTCTTCTTTAACATCGCTCGATTTGAGCTACAAAACATGATTGTCAGTGAAAAACATTCATAATGCTAAGTTTTTCATCCCGGAAAAAGCTCAAAAAGACATGATTCTAGAAAGTTTTTTCAAAATCATGCTTCTGAAAATAATCTGACCTGACCTTAATGCCAAAAAAAACTGATTTTACCTTATAAGTTATAACGGCACAAATGGCTGACCTTAAAACCAACACCCCTCTACATATTTTAAACCTGGTGAAATCTTGGTTTATTCGGGATTTTATTCTTACATTTTCGAGTTGTGTTAGAAGTTGTCCGAGTGCTGCCTGTATACTTGTGGCATCAAAGGCAGACGTATTTAAAGCCACACTGTTAATGGTACTGTGAGTAGCATTGAGCAGGTCCGAGGCCGGCTTGATTAGATTCCCATCCGATTGGCTGGCTTCCGAAGCACATAAAACAATGGCGGAAATTAAATGACATAAGTCAACGGGAAATTGAGACTCCTGCTGAGCAGTGGTCACATTAATGTGCCGTTGAAGGCTCTGGGCTCGATCAAATGCCGATGAACAACCAATTTCTTGACGTTCCGATTCAATTCGATTTAATCCTTAAAAGTAAAATAAAACCGGACATAACGAAGAACAAAGTCGAATTAAAAAAAAAATCAACCAAAAAAAAAATATTGGAAAAACAATCAGAATTTATCAGAATTTATCAGAATTTATCACATGATTTTTTTTAAACATCGTCCAAAATTTACAAAAATAACATGGTTGGAATCAGAAAAAAAAACTGCATCATTTTAATATTCTAAGTATTTTGTGATTCCTCGTTGTTACGAAGATAATTTTTCCGGTGGTCTTNACATTTTCGAGTTGTGTTAGAAGTTGTCCGAGTGCTGCCTGTATACTTGCGGCATCAAAGGCAGACGCATTTAAAGCCACGCTGTTTAGGGTACTTTCAGTAGCATTGAGCAGGTCCGAGGCCGGCTTGATTAGATTGCCATCCGATTGGCTGGCTTCCGACGCACATGAAACAATGGCGGAAATTAAATGACATAAGTCAACTGGAAATTGAGACTCCTGTTGAGCAGTGGTCACATTAATGTGCCGTTGAAGGCTCTGGGCTCGATCAAATGCCGATGAACAACCAATTTCTTGACGTTCCGATTCAATTCGATTTAATCCTTAAGAAATATGATTCTTATAAGAATAATTTAGAAACAGAATCGGACAAATTATTTCAAAAACAAATCAGTGAAAATACGAAATTTCTACCAGTGACCAGGGCATTTTTTTTTACCTCACCCCGGTAGGACCCAATTTTTTCGGGTAAGGTTAACCTCATCTTGGCCTAAGGACCCAAGGGTGCAGTTTGGGTGATTTGAGTCCGTTTATATTATGTTTTTCACCAGGATGTCGAAAATTTCTTACTTGAAAAGGCCCCAAGGCCATTTTTACAAATAGCAACCTAAAAAATGTGACGCAAAACAAAATCAATGAAAAACCATTTTAACAGAAGAACTATTAGACCTACCAGATTGAACGATATATTCAAACAAATTTTTCTTGAAAGTAGAATTGCGTTCACTTTCTTGTTTAAATTTGTCCATTTGTGATTGGCTTGTGGCATTTGCTCTCAGCAGATTAGCATGTGTCTCCACCAGTTTAATATGCTTATCTTTCAACAGTTTATAAGCATTTTCTAGTGCAACAATCTTTTTTGCATTTTCACCCTTTTCCAAACTCATTTGAGAAAGTCTGGCTTCGACTTTAATCGGGTTTTATTAGGTAATAAATACGTCGCGACGGTGGTTAGATTCTAGTTCTCCCTTCTGGAGGTCCAAAAAAAGCGTAAAAAGACATGATTTCAAAGATTTTTTTCCAAAAAACATGCTTCACAAAAATTTACTTGACCTTAGTGCAAGAAAAAAATGACTTTACCTTATAACAGTCATACCTTGTGACCTTATAACCAGACCCCCTGTATCATANATTTGACGCAAAACAAAATCAATGAAATACCATTTTAACAGAAGAACTATTAGACCTACCAGATTGAACGATATATTCAAACAAGTTTTTCTTGAAAGTAGAATTGCGTTCACTTTCTTGTTTAAATTTGTCCATTTGTGATTGGCTTGTGGCATTTGCTCTCAGCAGATTAGCATGTGTCTCCACCAGTTTAATATGCTTATCTTTCAACAATTTATACGCATTTTCTAGTGCAACAATCTTTTTTGCATTTTCACCCTTTTCCAAACTCATTTGAGAAAGTCTGGCTTCGACTTTAATCGGGTTTGATTAGTTAATAAATACGTAGGGACGGTGGTTAGATTCTAGTTCTCCCTTCTGGAGGTCCAAAAAAGCGTAAAAAGACATGATTTCAATGATTTTTTTCCAAAAAACATGCTTCACAAAAATTTACTTGACCTTAGTGCAAGAAAAAAAAGACTTTACTTTATAACAGTCATGCCTTGTGACCTTATAACCAGACCCCCTGTATCATATTTAAAAGAATCCGGTCAGCAAATGCTGCTCACGAACACGGTTTCAACTGAAATTTAAAACCCGACCTTCAGCTTCATTGGACGCGGTTAAGAGACGTTCATTTTCCGCACTTTGAAGGCGGCTTTTTTCCGTCTCTAACTGTGCGATATGTTCTAATAATTTGGTGACTTCGAGCGTTTGCTGTCGACGTATCTCAGCAATTTGTGCTCGGGCGGCATCCCGTTCCGCGGTTACCTGATCTAGCTGGCCATGGATTTGAAACTCCTCAGAATTAAGCTCACCAAACCCATGATCAGCGTCTTCGGTGAGGTACTAATCAATAAATACATTAAAAAATATTTTACGTGGAAAATTTGTTGTTTTTGAAATTTCATTTGGAATTTTGAAATGAACTATTCCAGAATTCATAAAAATCGTTTTTAAACGCTAAAGATTAATTGAATGATAAATACATGTATGTACAGTCCTTACTCATTTATCGGACGATTGCTTCTTTTTCGGACGCTTTTTCGGCCAAAATGGGGCCATTCTAATAGAAAATGGACCTTTTTTTGTGACGATGCTCCTTTTTCGGACGCTATTTTTCAGAACCGAAAACGTGCGATAAATGAGTAAGGACTGTATTCGATTACAGCCGTATTAATACCGTCCCTAAAATTGATCCGACATCAATCAGACTTTCGGTTGTTTCCGGCTCGGGAGAGGGCGGTCGTGTTTCTAATTCATTAGCGCGTTGAAGTGTTTCGTGATGTTGATTTATTTCGGGAACTGTGGAATGAAAATCGGGTGGTTGATCTGGCATGAGGGGCACACGCACCAACTGGCGAATGTATTGAAGATTCACACATTGCGAATAGAATGTTTTCATATCGCGATAAATTTGAAGGAATCGGTCCCGAAATCCCGATAGTGGTTCAGAGGGTAACTACATTTTTTATTAGCTGCTTTAGCCAATAATATGGCTTTATAATATAAAAACGACTTTATGAGTCATAAATTATGACCCTATAGGGTCATATGCAAAAGCCCTTAACAGTCATGCGCATATTGGGTAGCTAGCTACCCATTTTCACTTTATTTCTAAATAAAAAGAGAACGGCTTGTGATAATAAAAAACGGACAACGGATTTGAAATCAATAAAATGTTAAAACAAATAAATACGTTTTTATATGGGAGAAAAATATTTTTTTTAGAAAATAGTTTTTACGTTTGGGTCCGCGGAGGACGAGGGTTAAGGTTGAAAATCACCCCAGTAAGAGAAGAATAACAGGGCTTCAAAAAAAAGATGCGCATGACTGTTAAAATAGTCTCAGACCTTATACTATAACAACCCCCGTTAGCTCATATATGTTTCCGTGATAGACACGTAGAAAAATCCATATATTACAAAAAAGTTTATTATTTATATAGCCGATATGAATTTATTTAAATAAAACGAATTCGATTGATATTTCTTGAAAGTCAAATAAATTTTTATTTCATTTGAAAAACCTGAGTATGAAGAATTGATAGGAATTTGACTGTAAGGGAGTAGAGCTGTTGGCTGTCGAGTATAATAGGAATGCATGCCGAGAGTCGATTTTGTCCGGACGCCGTCTGTGTTGAGTTCCGCGAGCGGTCCATCGTCCGAAATATTGCCGCCTGGACCACCATAAGGGCCTCAAGGTAGTCTAGAACCTCGAGAACAAACTCAAATTTTGCATNTGAAGTGTTTCGTGATGTTGATTTATTTCGGGAACTGTGGAATGAAAATCGGGTGGTTGATCTGGCATGAGGGGCACACGCACCAACTGGCGAATGTATTGAAGATTCACACATTGCGAATAGAATGTTTTCATATCGCGATAAATTTGAAGGAATCGGTCCCGAAATCCCGATAGTGGTTCAGAGGGTAACTACATTTTTTATTAGCTGCTTTAGCCAATAATATGGCTTTATAATAAAACCTGAGTATGAAGAATTGATAGGAATTTGACTGTAAGGGAGTAGAGCTGTTGGCTGTCGAGTATAATAGGAATGCATGCCGAGAGTCGATTTTGTCCGGACGCCGTCTGTGTTGAGTTCCGCGAGCGGTCCATCGTCCGAAATATTGCCGCCTGGACCACCATAAGGGCCTCAAGGTAGTCTAGAACCTCGAGAACAAACTCAAATTTTGCATCAACGTCATGCCCAACCTTTGCTTCAAGGTCATCGGGTGCATTAAGGGTACCTGGCAAGAAGGCGTATTTGTTCTGGAATTGGATTTTGTGGACAACGAGCTTTCAAGGAGATAAAATATTGATCTAAAACTACAGGGGTGTGGTATAAGGTCAAGTTAAAAAAAACCTTACTTAATCCTAATTATTTTTTTTAACTTGACCTCAGTGCAAAAATGTAAAAAGACACTTAAGGGGGTCTTCGAAAGGAAAAAAAAAGCTGACTTGACCTTGGTGCAAAAAAAAAAAACTGACCTAGGGACCATCAATTAAAACTGACCTAGGGACCATCAACTAAAACTGATTTTTGAAATAAAATGCATAAAATATAGTATCCCTCCTTAAAGTAACTGTCAATGAGAGGCCCATAGCCTTGAATATGACTCCAGTATTTCGCCAATTCTTCTAATCGCGAAATATAGGCCCTAGAATCTTTAATCATTGAACTATGACCATCACGCAACAACTTGTGAACCAAATAAGCAAATTTCCAGCACGTCACGGCGTTGACTGCGAGGGGCAATTTGGCGGCCAACTTCCAAAATAGAATGGACGAGTGGGCTTCATGGGTCTGACAAATGGCCGTACGGACATGTTTCTCTTTTGGTGGCTCGTCATTTTTGTGACATGCTTTAGTCGGTTTTTTTATGCGTATAACAAAAACTTACAAACACTTTCTAAAGCAGGTCGTTGACCTTGTGGGCTTGTGGTCAATTTTATTGTGTATAATGTAGTATTTTACATGGTTTAGACGGAGTACTTATTTAATTTTGGTCATTTTTCGAGTACCGATAATTGACCAAAATAAAAAACGTCTAAACCATATAGAAAACTTTATTCTACAGAATAAAAATTACCCCAAAATCACAAGGGAAACGATGTGCTCTAGAAGTGTTTGTAAGTTTGTGTTATACGAAAAAAAACCGACCTTTGTGAAGCGTAATGAATAATCGCTGCACAATTGCTTCTCTTTCTGCCTCAAGATTTGAGCCCCGAGAGCGACTGACAAACGAACCGACAGTCGAACGAATCGACATTAGATCTAAAAAACGACCACTTGTAAAGTTTGCAACAACATATTAGATACAGGGGTATAAAGTGATTATGAGACCACGAGTAAAAACAGACTTTTTTATGTAGCAAATATTTACCTGCCGGTACTAACGTTTTAATTGTTTGAAAATTGAGTTTGTCTAAAGTTTAGACCAAAAGTTATATTCATACAATTTCAGGAATTTTTGTTATATTCATGAATTTCAGGAATTTTTCAGTAACAATAATGATAACATCACGTCCTTTAATTTACTTGGCAATTAGTGACCAGTTCTGGCGAATCCGGTGATGTCAATAAAATACGAATAATCCATATGTAATAATTGATAATTATTAATAAATTATTCTTTAAAATGGTATTATAACATGGTATTATAACATAACGAGTCTCCTCTACTTAGCCGACCCTGTATTCGAAGAACTAAATACATAATTTTCCTTGTAGTGTGTGAAACACTGTGTGTCAACTAATAATTATTAGTTACAATTGTTTTAAATTTTTAATGAAAATAACTGACCTGGCAGGCGCCTCAATGGCTTATGCTTAATTCGCCACTTTTGACCCAAATTTATAGCCATTTCAACAAAAAGTACTTATTTTAAACTTTTCTCTCCGAATACAGAACAAAAACGGATTATAATTAGATATTAAAAGTTTATTTACCTATTTTGTTTTCTTGGAGCACAATTAGCTGTATTCACAAATCGGTGACAAAAAACATAGACAATTCAAATGGCGGCCATATTATCATTACTATTAAATAGTGATGCTTTGGCAAAGACGAAAAAAATTAAAACACATTATTCAAAACGTAGAACAATGCATAAGCCCTTGACATTCATTTCCGAAGCTTCGCGAAAGGCGTTACCGATTATGAGCAAATAACCAATAAGATATATTTTAATATACACTAATGTATCGAACGGTACCGGGCTAACCATACGGCGTTCAATCGATATTTTAGGTTATTTGCCTAATTTTTAAAATACTATGGAAGAAAATTACAGAATATATTTTACCGAATAAAATTACAAAATCTAATAATCATTTTTTTAAATACATGTATAATTTGTTTGAAAACTCATACAAAAAAAACTCGGTTATTAATTATTATTTTTGAAAAACAAGAAACTACACCATATAACCATGTGAGATAACACCATTTGGGATAACAGTTTGCAGTTGAAATAACACTTTTTTCGTCATTTTTTGCTCTTTTTTGTTCCAGCATTTCCGCCTACGCAATACCCATGTGAAATAACAGTTTGCAATTGAAATAACACTTTTTTGATATTTATTACATTTTTATGAGTTCTGAAAACAAATTAACTCCCAAAGGACATTGCAGCTTTCATATTAATGTTAAATGTTCGGCTAAATGGTTTACACATTTTTTTTCGAGTCTGATCAATTAAAAAGTACAACAAACAGTTTTTGTCAAAATAATCAACACCAACTTCTTTCAATTTTCATCGACTCTCTTTAATGATTTGAAAAATAACAATTTTTTGATTTTTTTTTTTTCGTTGATTATATTTTTTTATATCATGATACGCGTACAAAATGAAGCATTNATTTAAGCTTGCTTTACACTGAGCCGATGGCACCCATAAATTTGCGGATGTTGTATCGAATACAACTGAGAATGCCTGTCCAGGGGTACCAATTTCAATTGTTCCATAATATTGGAGATCAAAAAAACTTTCTAAATCATTAATCGAGGAATCTAAGGCAGTTGCCGTATTTCTTTTCAGCTGAACTCTAAAAACGTTTTTATTACTATTTTAGAATTAATTTAATCCCCTTGAATTAACAAATATAAACGCTAGTATCTGCTCCGTGAATGTATTTTATTGTATCAAAAAGAATAATTGGTCATTCCCTAAAGATCCCTACATTTTTTACTGATTCAATCTGGGCAAAGCGTCAGTTTTATACCAACGGATGAGAAAGGGTTTGTGTTTAAGGAAGCGAGACGGTATTTGATCAGAAATATTGATAAACAATAGAAAAACACAATTGGGAAATGTGACAGCGCATCTAAGCATGACGCTTTTTGATTGATGGGATAACCCCAATTTTTCACGACACATACTGGCCTCTTTTTAAAAAACAAAGATAATTTTCCGATTGTGAAATTCTATATGGGCATAAAAATAAAAAGGTACATTTAAAATGTAATTTGTGTGCAGTTAAATGGTGCAATATTTTCAACCAAATTAAAAAATATGACAGAGGAAATGATTTTTTGCGAAAAATATCATTTATCTCCCCTCTGAAACATTTTTTTTGAAATTTTTTTGAAATTTTTTTTTTTTTTTGAAATCATCTTCGTGTGATTGGACGAGTACTTCTGTGGGTACATAAAGGCTTCTGACGATAAAGTTGCATAAATCTTCTGGCGTTAAAATTGGTTTCTTTTGTTTTTTTTTAGTTTCATTTATTCTTGCCGGTCTTACGCCTCCTGCTGCTCGGCTTCATTTCTTCGTTTTCGTTACTTTTTAGGCATTTGATATATTTTCATTTCTTAGACATTTGATACATAGGTTCTTTCATCTGATATTTTTTATTCATATTCTGGTAATATATTTATTTAGTTTCTTTTTCAGTCTTACTGTGTTTTAACATAAAAATTATTATATTTTTTGACTTTTTTTATTATAATGTGCCTTATGTTTCGGCATAAAGGTTTTTTAACAAAATTAATAAAGTTTTAAAAATTAATTGATATTTAAACTCGGGTATTTGGTTAATTTCTCTTGAATTAAAAATATAATTAAAATTATTGATCAACGGAGACAGTTGACCAAAAAAAAATCCTAAAAAATGCCCCTTGAATTTCTCTCATCTCTTTGTAGTTGGGTCGCCATTGCATTTTTTTGGAAAAAACGCAAAACAAAAAAATGTAAAATTTATTTTTTTTATTGCAGAAGAACCAGGATTCGTGGGTCGCCAAATGAATTAACAAATATAAACGCTACTTATCTGCTCCGGAAATGTATTTTATTGTATGAAAAAGAATAATTGGTCATTCCCTAAAGATCCCTACATTTTTTACTGATTCAATCTGGGCAAAGCGTCAGTTTTATACCAACGGATGAGAAAGGGTTTGTGTTTAAGGAAGCGAGACGGTATTTGATCAGAAATATTGATAAACAATAGAAAAACACAATTGGGAAATGTGACAGCGCATCTAAGCATGACGCTTTTTGATTGATGGGATAACCCCAATTTTTCACGACACAGTACCCCATATAGGTACCTAAATTTTAAAAAAGTGCTAAGATTGAGCTCTTATTTGGTTTACAGACCCATTTTGGGCAAGAAAGTTCATTTTTGTAGTCAAATCGAACTATGTATATTTCCAAAGACTATCAGATAGGCCCTGTAAAAAAAAAAGTTTAATTTAAAAAAAATTCTCCGAAATGACCAAAATTTGGTTTACAGACATTTTATTGGCCATAGGGTTCATTTTTGAAGTCAAATAAAACTATATAAATCTTCAAAGACTATCAGATAGGCCCTGTAATAAAAGTTGTTGAATTTTTAAAAAATGATCCGAAATGGTCAAAATTTGGTTTACAGACATTTTATTGGCCATAGTGTTCATTTGTGAAGTGAAATAAAATTATATATATATATCTCCAAAGACTATCAGATAGGCCCTGTCAAAAAAAAAACTAACACTTTTTTGATACTTTTATTACAAATTTGCAAATTTTGAACTCTACAGGACAAATAAGTTACTGAATGTTCGCTTTCAAACCTAGTAATTATCAAATGTATTTTTGATACTTGGAATTTGCCTAGGGGTTTGACCATTACACACAAGATTTACTGATGAGTCATTACTTCCAATACGGAACGCTTTTTGTGACAAAATATCCCCAAAACAACTCTTTACATCGATAAAAAAACTCGAGCCCAAAATGGGGCCATTCTAATAGAAACATGATCGAATCATGATGATCCTTTTTGTGACAATGCTCCTTTTTCGGACGCTATTTTCGAAAACCCAAAACGTCCTAAAAGGGACTGTACATGAACTTTTTTTTCGTTATCCGACTAAAATATTATTTATAGACCATGGGTCCCGATAGTGATCATGGGATTTCTATTAAATTTTGGCCATTTCGGAGCACTCTTTCAAAATTCAACTTTTTTTCACAGGGCCTATCTGATAGTCTTTGGAGATATATATAATTAATTTGACTTCAAAAATGAACACAATGGCCAATAAAATGTCTTTAAACCAAATTTTGGCCATTTCGGAGCACTCTTNAAAAAACTAGAGGCCAAAATGGGGCCATTCTAAAAGAAACATGATCCTTTTTGTGACGATGCTCCTTTTTCGGACGTTATTTTCGAGAACCCAAAACGTCCCAAAAGGGACTGTACATGAGCTCTTTTTTCGTTATCCGATTAAAACATTATTTATAGATAGCCATTGTCGTCGGAGTACGGTCCCAAATTGGGACTCCCAATAGTGATCATGGGATTTCTATTCACCGAAATTGTAACTGGATTAGTTTAGTTACATAACGAAAGTTTGATTAAAATAAGCCACAAATATGAACTTCTAGAATTACTCTTCGAGGGCACCGTCTGAATTGTTTTTTTTTATTTTTTGGGTGAAAGATGAACACTATGGGCAATAAAGTGTCTATAAACCAAATTTTGGCCATTTCGGAGCACTCTTTCAAAATTCAACTTTTTTTCACAGGGCCTATCTGATAGTCTTTGGAGATATATATAGTTAATTTGACATCAAAAATGAACACAATGATGAATAAAATGTCTGTAACCAAACTTTGGCCNTCGGCGGTGATATTTATGACCTTGGAAATGCAACCATATTAGAGCAGAAACTTTGATCTCATAGCACAAGAAAAAAGTAATGTAATCGTACGTGTGGAACGTATTTTATAGCGTTTTCCCGTAAGGTACTTTTTGTAAACAAAGGGACTGACCGGTCCTTAATGATGTCCGTGACAAGAGAAAAACACCCGAATGTATTTCATATACAGTCCAAGGACCCATTCCAGATACTGTACGTATTTTTTTACGATACAATTTTTTACAATCAAAACCTTTCATCATCACTAGAGTCGGTTAAATCAGCATCATTATCCCTGGCGAAGTGTCTCAAATAAATACGACGTCTCTGGCTCATTCTTACGCCATAAGTGAGAAAGAAAGAGTGAGTTTGGGGAAAAGGTCAAAGTATATGAAGAAGACCACTTGAAAATACACTTAAGGTCTTGACAATTAGCTTGGTATTAGTATAGTACCTTTTTGGCAATANCTGCGCGGCAACTTTAATTAGCGCCGCGTTTTGATAAGAAAAAAAGATTAAAGGCGGTGCACGTGACATTCCAAAAACAACGTAATTATTTTTTTATTTTACATTTTTTTTAAAGAAAAATGGTCAGATCACAATGAGCTGATCACAGTGATTTTTTTATTTTTTCATAAAAAAATAATTTTTAGACTTTGAGCGCCTAAACATTTTTTTGCGTTTGGCGCGTGATCTGAACCCGCTTTAACTTTGAGACCCTATTTTTTTATGTTTCGTACTTTTCACGTCTTTACGAACATACTGATATATTTTTTATATTTTTCGTAAAAAAAATAATTTTCATACTTTGACCGCCTAAACATTTTTTTTTGCGTTTGGTGCGCGATCTGAGCTCACTTTAACTTTGAGACATTAATTTTTTATGTTTCGTATTTTTCACGTCGTTACGAACATGCTGATATATTTTTTTATATTATTAAAAAAGAGCTGTTAGGACTGTTGAAATTGCCGTTGAAACTAATTCCGGATATATCATTCAATTCCGAATTTTCTGACATCGAATAAAAATAAATTTTCACAAAAAAAAAATTGTTAAAACATATAAAATCACAAAATAATTTTTTTAATTTATTTTTTTTTCTTTATTAGTTGAAAAGTATTTTTTCTCAGGAATCCAAAAATAATATTGAGACTTCTTCATATAAGTATGTTAAAACAAAAACTGCGACCCAGAGAGAGAAAAAAAAGTTAAAAAACATTTTTTTTTGTTTTCAAATATTTTTACATATTTGTAAAGTAAATTTTCTCAGGAGTACGGGAAAAATATTAAAAAATTGTAATTATGTCTATAAAGGTGTTAAAATAAGCACCAAAGTGGTGCGCCCTGAAGAGAGAGAGAGTCGCGCGCTCGTCTTTTTTTATAGCGGGCTCGAAAAAAGTGTGGCAACTTGGGGGGCTCCCAAAACATTTGTCATACATTTTCGTACGATTCGAGTATACATTGAAGTGTTTACTTGATTGATAGTCAACAACAAAACAACCAAGTTGAACCCAACAATAACCGAAAAGATGCGCCGCTTTTCCGTGAAAAGTTTTGAGTTTTCAAATTAAATATCGGGGAGAGGCCCTCTCTGAAAGAGGAGTCATTTTCTATGAATGGCGTAAAAATTATTTTTCAACTGGCCAGGATGTCCGATTTTAGCACTGGATTTATTATGGTAGTATTCGAGTAATTATTTTGTTTAACTTCTGGGAACCGCGAGTTTCCTTATGGTATATATATCCATCCTTCCTTTAACGTTCGGAATAGTAAAAAGAGAATGTTCCTTTTGTGAATCACATCTTTCGCCATGGTTCGTTGGCGGAATCGGATGTTTGGAAAAACCGAAAAGCTCCTCACAACGAGATCGAACAATGGTGGTTTTTTTTCAATCTTCCTGAAACGGGGGATATTTTCAGATATGTACTGACTTTTAACGTTAAAAATATTTTTCCAGTTCGACACGGACTTTGGTTTTCTTTTATTTTACCTGGCGGTTCGTAGCTACGCGTACGGGCCTTCGTAGGGGTGTTTTTACGAGATCCACACATTGTAGCCCCGGGAGCCATGATGTTCACGACACGACACCCGATTACTCTCTATAGCCCCGGGAGCCATAAACAGTACAAGGGGACGAGCGGTTACTCTTTATAGCCCCCAGGAGCTACAACCTGTACACGGCGACAAGCGATTACTCTTTATAACCCCCAGGAGCCATAACGTTAGCACCGCGACATACAATTACTCTTTATAACCCTCAGGAGTAATATGCATAATACATGTCTTCCGATAGGCCATTTGCTTTTATAGCCTANAGACATTATAAACGACCACTTTTTTTGAAGACCTTTTTGCGGAAGTGAAAAAAATATTTTTTTTTTCCATTTTTTGGAAGCTCTTTTTCTTTATTTCTAGAATTGAAGAAATTGAAAAAAAAGTCTTAGACCTTAAGGAGGTGAGTGACCTTTTGTTTACAAATAAAACTGAAAATCAGGAAATTGACCCTTAGAATTATTTTTGGTCGTTTTATCAGTTGACTAAGGCTTGCTGATTATAATAAAGTCCTTGCAAGTTCATTTGGAATTGTTATTCTAGAAAATTTCGACATTTGAAGATTTCGACTAAACACGATTTTGAAAAAAATGCTTGTACTATTAGTGGAAGTAAAATGTTCTGAAACAATTTTTTTCTGTATTATTTCGATGGTATGGTATACTCTAATGTCTAGTTTAATAAGAAAACATCTTCGATCACAAAATTGTTGCCAACTCCCATTACACGGGACACTTATTACATAAAAATATTCGTTTCTGGAGATGATTTTTACGGACCGTATTTTTATTTTTTGAGTAGTTTTGGTGGTATTAATTTAATTTTTTAGTAATAGTTGCTCTAAAGCAAGGCGCTGAAAAGTTTGACGCCGATTTTTGATATCTGTTTTTTATCATTAAAATTCATGGTCGGGAATCTGGCGCATTTAGTGTTTTTCGCGATTATTTTTTTTTACCCGATATTTATTCAAAAATCGAAGACAACAGTTTTGTGCTCCTTGTTAAAACGAAGCTTTTAAAACGAAAAAGAACTCAACAGCATCAAAGTTGTAAAACTAGATCCAATATCCGATTTGATTTTTAGCAAAGTTCATGGCTTTGTGGGCGGCCTATGGTGATAGTTTTGCTTCGGTTAAACAAATCAGCTGATGCGCGGGAGTTTCGTTAGTATGTTGCAAAAAAGTTCATTAAAATTTACAGTCTACAACATCTTTTACGATCACTTTTTTGGCATGACATATTTGTACACAGAGGGTCACTCACCTCCTTAATTTGATTTTTATTATTTCCCATATGGGACGTTTATTTTATGTGAAATTAATTGCGCTAGAATTNAACCGGTCGTGACCCGTGGGAGTTAAGTTATCAGCTGTGACTGGAACCAAATGAGATAAAAAAAGGCTTTGACTGGAACCAACAAATGGATGTGACTGGAATCTACCACATGAGACAAAAAAAGCTTTGACTATAAAAAGGCTTCACCAATATATAGCTGGGAATAAAAGTTATAATCCTGCATAAGTTAAGGAGGTGTCCGTTGTGTTATTTACAAACTGGACGTTTTTGCCTAATTGATCTAGAACAACAAATATATTTAAAAATCCTAAAAAATGGTTCAAAATTTCAAAATCTTTAACCTTCCCGACCTTAATAAATGTTCGAAGTATCGCATGAGAAAATGTTCAACACGATAACTACCCACGTAGCGCCACCACGTGGGCGTGAAGTTGAAGAGAATTCATATTTCAGACTTTATCTCCTCTCACAGTTTTCACGCGACTGATTTCGTTTTTTTTTGTTAACATGGTTTAAATATCATGGCCAACAATTAAACGGCTCGTTTTTTAATAAAAGGTTCATAACTCTAGTAATGCTGAAAAATTGAAACAAAACAGATGATTC